>JAWQFJ010006665.1:50000-55000 GCA_034096865.1 Theodoxus fluviatilis | reverse complement strand
GTCCGCGTCTCACAGAGCAATTAAGTATCTCTGACAGCAGTGTCTAAGACAATCTCCTGTGGGGGGCATGATGACAAAGTTTCTGACCTCTAATCCTTCAGCTTTGTCCACTTCATCCCTACCGCGTGTTTCTACGCTTGAATTTCTACATAGAACATCACGCAGCGGTCTTGATGCAATAGTGGAAAAAACCACAATAGACTCACTCTCTATCCTGAGAAAGTGTGAGAGAGAGAGAGAGAGAGAGAGAGAGAGAGAGAGAGAGAGAGAGAGAGAGAGAGAGAGAATAACGTATGCGCGCTAAAGTGCGCACTGGCATGCTTTGCACGTGCATGTGAATGTAGGCAAGGCATTGTTTTGCAGTCCCAATGGAGTGTACATAATTGCCCCAACCATGCGTGGGGTAGCCCCGTTCTGAAATTGACACAGACTGGCAAAAACCACGCCGGGAATCCACTGGCGGGAAAGCACAAAAGAAACGATAAAAGATCCATCTAGCGTCAGATTATATCGTCCGGCGGCGGAGCGTGTAATAAGCAACTCCTTGCGCACCAAGCTCCTGGCGCTGGTGAACAACCAATGACTCAAACACGTCCGCTGTTTCTCGCTAAAAGCAACGCCGAACAACGCAACGCATCGCATCGCATAGAGACAAGCGCCGTTTTTTCTGGAACGCGAAGCACTCCAACAACTTCACATAATGCTGTGCCCGGCATCTTTTTCCAGCGAGAGAGAGAGAGAGAGAAAAAAAAAACACGAAAAAATAAAAGGGCATCGCTGCGGTGGGACAATGTTTGTGGAACCAAATGGCCGTTCCGAGAATCCAGAGAATGTCCCGGCAAACTCGGAGAGCGGCAGGCCGCCTGGCAGGAAGAGGAGGAGAGAGGGTGGGCGGCCGTCCCTCCCAGTTTCCGCTTCAGAGCCGTGCAGTGCAGGACAGAGAAGGTTTCCCACTGAGCGAGCGTCCCTGTGCACGTACGTGTGTCCGTCGATTGGTCTGGGAAGCTTTGCCGCGCCAGGGCAGGTGTGTGTGTGTGTGTGTGTGTGTGTGTGTGTGTGTGTGTGTGTCACTGTGTGTGTGTGTGTGTGTGTGTGTGTGTGTGTGTGTGTGTGTGTGTGTGTGTGTGTGTGTGTGTGTGTGTGTGTGCCCATAAGTGCGTAAGTGCGTGTATGCGCGCGTAAGTGTGCGCGCGTGTTTGAATAAGCTCTCTCTCTCTCTCTCTCTCTCTCTCTCTCTCTCTCTCTCTCTCTCTCTCTCTCTCTCTCTCTCTCTCTCTCTCTTCATTCACTTGCAGTTGATTACGAAGCACACGTGCAAGATTGTGGGGGTGGGGACGTGTTGACTTATCCCAGATTGCTGGAGGCGCAGCGCCCTGACACACTATTGTGCAGCACCGCTGCAGGCGACCGCGGTGACACAAGTCGACATCGCGTCCCTTTCCCTCGCTCCAACTCCCGTAGGAAAACCCCCGTAGGAAACCACGCCGCCATGTAGATATGAAGGTAAATACTTCAGTGTGAAGATAAGCACGTGGGTGAAAAGATAAACAACGGTGGACTTTGTTTGAATGACACAACTCAGTCTAATTCAATGCAGAAATCAGTTTGAGCAATATGTTTGCTATACGACACCGTTCGTGTCTTGAGTGGTTGTAAAGTTCGGATGTCACGGGCGTGTAAGTTGCAGGCGATGCTTCTGAAGTTTGATCTGCGCTTTCCGCGGCGGGAGGTCCACACGATGAATAGGGCCATATGTCTTTAATGGCTTTTCCTGGTATTGTACCACGAGCTGTCTGAGACAGGTCCACAAACATTCCTAGCAACTTCTCTAGGGTAAACAAAAAATGTTCATAACTCATCACACAATGAACTCGTTGTGCCCGTAGGAGACAAGCAGCAAACAAAAAAGAGAAGTTTTTTTTTCTTTGCTTGCTGGCTAATGCAATGTAGGTGTTCAATTATTCAGACTGCATTACGGCTTTAGCGAGGCACATCACGCGCCATGCCCGTGTATGGTTTATCTTTTGGGGTCAGGCTTGGGTCCCGATCTACTTACTTTCCCCTTTGATGTTCGTGTGTACTGATGCCGAGTTAAGACCGCGGCCATACAACTCTGCAGCGCTCGAGACTCCGCGTGGGGCGTCTGTGGGCGCCGGGGAGAGGGGAGAAGATGGTGCCTGATAACGCGCAGGCGCTACCGTCTGCCGTTACACGGGCAAGGCGGGACGGCTCCGGTCAGAACGACTCCAGGGGTCCCCGGCAGTCTGCCGGTGGGTCAAGCAGTTAATGCAGGGAGGAGCAGGACGGAAAAGCCCTGATCCAAACAAGGAGTGACGCTGTCATTAGCGACTCCTGTCCCTCCCCGGGCACGGAGCCCTCGCACTCCCGTGCTGCACGCGTGGGACTCGACACTGGTGCCTGGAAGACGCGGCAGGGAGACCAGAGCTGATGGGCGGATGTTGCTGCCACTCCAGCGGTCACGCGGCACGGCGAGGCTGGGGTGTCAGAGTCCTGGACGAGCTTTCGCCTCTTCCTGCGCTCAGCTACGTCCCGCTGTGCAGGAATGCGGCACGATTTCTGGGGGAGGTCTGGGGAAAGCCATGGCTCCCTAGAGGACGAGGGGAAGATGTACGGCCGAGTGCTACATGCACTCCAAAAGTTCTCAAGTGGGTGGACATCGCGACTGGAGCATGTGCACCTCCCTACCCCGGCCCCCACCAGCCCTCCTGGCGGACTAGGGTAGCACCTGCCAGCAGTGGCTGGCGCGCTCCACACGGTGCTGGGAGAGGGCAGACTGCAGCAGGCAGTTGGAGTGAGCAGGGAAAGGACTTCGCTATGAACACGTCCCCTGCCATATACGATGCAGCGCTCTTTGGCCTGGCTCGCTTCTTTCAATCCACGTGCATTGGCTGCGAAGTGTGCAGTTGCAGGATAACCCACCTGTGTACGCGTCGTCATTGAAATCCCAATGTCGATAGGAAGTCCAGGTTGTCAGGGACAACCTAATTGGGCAATATCATTCGTGTCGATCGTACTTCATTTGCATGTACGACTGTGCTTTGTTGACGATTGCTAATACTTCACTAGAGCGTGGTTATCTATCCAGCTTTATCAATGACGGAGCATTGGCGACCCACTGAGGAGCCTGACACTCAGTCGCACCTGAAACATTAATGATCACAGCGACTCGGACTACACAGAGAGTAACGACACTCAGTCGCACCTGAAACATTAATGATCACAGCGACTCGGACTACACAGAGAGTAACGACACTCAGGCTTAGCATACACAAGGGCACGCAAAGGCGCATGTACGTACACGCACGCACGCACAATACACGCAAAGATATGCATGCACGAAACTCCATACATACGCGTGCGTGTGCACGCAGTTTCAAATTCGTGCAAGTACCTAAACCTTCTGACGCGCGCACTTAAGCAAGGTCGCTAATTCTAACAGCGCCATTTATGGCGTAAATACGCCGAAATGTTTTGAGGGGCTGGCGCTGACGGAGCGCTGGGTGACGACCGTGACGGGTCGCTGCGGTCAACGCGCGCCATTGAACTGCCTAGAGAGGAGAGCCCATTTACCGCTTGGCTCCGTCAGCGGGCATTCAGGCCGCACCGAGGCCCGCCCGTTATTGCTCCGTTACTGGCCGGCATTCAGATGCAAGCTTTCACGAAGACCCTGCGCTTATGAGATATTCCGTTTTGGACAGAGCCGCGCTCCAGTCTGCTCCGCTGCATGGGCGGACGGACTGATTTTCCACAAGCGCGGAATAGATTGGAATGCAAAAAGTTAACGTGGTGCCATTTTAGCGAATGAGATGTTGATGAAGGGATAAGAAGGCAACGCTTCTGGCCTGCAGCTTTGAGTACGACGGCAAAATCCCTTGCTTTCCTAGCTCTCGCAGTCTCAGGCGATACTGTCGAGCGAGAACGCCATACGGCTGGAGCCGCTCGATGGCCCCTCATCAGCTGGAACCCCTGGCTGTGGAGCTTTCGGGGCCTGCTCCAGTAGCTCAGCCAGGGGCCTGCTCCAGTAAATCAGCCAGGGGCCTGCTCCAGTAGCTCAGCCAGGGGCCTGCTCCAGTAGCTCAGCCAGGGGCGGTGTCAGGTCAAACTGCCCAGTGTCAATATGCGTGGACGTTTACGAAACGCCGACAGAGAGGTGTTCAATGTCTCGGGGGTTTTAGATGGATGCGATGAAAGCCTCAGCTTTACATTGAAATGACAAAATTTGCGGCCCTAGGAATGCAGAAAGCTCTTAGGATTTCTGTACCAACCTGCCCGGCGGCATGTCTTCCATTTCATAGATGCCCGTGTATTGATGGTGAATTTCCCCCTACCCAGAGGTAACACGCTACAGTGGAGTTAGCATTGCCACGACAGCTTGGTGTAAACGTTAAGATTTTTGGTCTAGTAGACGTCCTACAGCTCAAACAAAGCAATAAACACTTTTCTGAATTATACTATCCAGCAGGTGCTGCTTCGAAATTTTTCTTTCTTTCTATTGAGGTCGGACCAGACAAATGATGATAGAGCGCTGTTTGACCATGTCCTTGGCATATCGCACTGTTTGCACGCGTTCACGGCACGCGGAGATAGTGCACTCGTGCAGGTGCTCGCTCGTAAACTTCCCTCGCCGCTCGCAGTCGACGGTCGGTAGCCACCCCGCTTTACACCGGGGTAGCGAAAGTCTCGCGGCTGTCGGCAGCGAACAAGGCCTGGGGACGTGAAAGGCGGGCAGCGAAAGTGAACACCTGCACTCGCATTGAGGGTGATATAGGGGAGATTCATTTAGACCAGTTTCATTTGGGACTGTTTGGAAAAGGCAACGTTTAGCGCTCTGAAAGGAGTCGATGTGTGTCGACGTAACGGTATGCCTGTCATGCAGGGCGTTGGCAACCAGGTGCTGGAGAGCTTTTCTTCCTCCGTGCACACGCTGTCACGAGCTGTCCACGTGTCTCGTCGTGTAGCCTTCTCTCTCTCTCTCTCTC
>JAWQFJ010006665.1:35000-47500 GCA_034096865.1 Theodoxus fluviatilis | reverse complement strand
CATCTCCCTGTCTACCTCTCCCTGTCTACCCTACCCTACCGCCTACCCGTCTACCCTACCTCTCCCCTTCTCCCTGTCTACCTGTCCCTGTCTACATCTCCCTGTCTACCTCTCCCTGTCTACCCTACCCTACCGCCTACCCGTCTACCCTACCTCTCCCCCTCTCCCTGTCTACCTGTCCCTGTCTACATCTCCCTGTCTACCTCTCCCTGTCTGCCCTACCCTACAGCCTACCCGTCTACCCTACCTCTCCCTCTCTACCTCTCCCTGTCTATCCTATCCTACAGCCTACCCGTTTACTCTACCCGTTCACCCTACCTCTCCCTCTCTACCTCTGACTGTCTACCTCATCCTACAGCCTTACCCGTCTACCCTACCTCTTCCTGTCTACCTCTCCCTGTCTACCCTACCTCTCTCTCTTGACCTCTCCCTCTCTACCTTTACCTGTCTACCCTATCCTACAGCCTACCCGTTTACCCTATCCGTTCACCCTACCTCTCCCTCTCTACCTCTGCCTGTCTACCCCACTCTACAGCCTACCCGTCTACCCTACCTCTCCCTCTCTACCTCTGCCTGTCTACCCCACTCTACAGCCTACCCGTCTACCCTACCTCTCCCTCTCTACCTCTGCCTGTCTACCCCACTCTACAGCCTACCCGTCTACCCTACCTCTCCCTCTCTACCTCTACCTCTACCCTAACCTACAGCCTACTTGTCTACCCCACCTCTCCCTATATACCTAACCTCTCCCTGTCTACCCTAACCTCTCCCTGTCTACCCTTACCTCTCCCCGTCTACCCTTACCTCTCCCTGTATATCTCTCCCTGTCTACCTCTCCCTGTCTACCTCTCCCTGTCTACCCTATCTCTCCCTGTCTACCCTTGCGGCGTTGCCTCTTCCCGTCTACCCTACCTCTCCCTGCCTACCTCTCCCTGTCTACCCTACCTCTCCCTGTCTACCTCTCCCTGTCTACCTCTCCCTGTCTACCCTTACCTCTTCCCGTCTACCCTTACCTCTCCCCGTCTACCTGCCCCTGTCTACCCTACCTCTCCCTTTCTACCCCACCTCTCCCTGTCTACCCCACCTCTCCCTGTCTACCCCACATCTCCCTGTCTACCTCTCCTTGCCTACCTCTCCCCGTCTACCCTACCTCTCCCCGTCTACCCTTACCTCTCCCCGTCTACCCTTACCTCTCCCCGTCTACCCTTACCTCTCCCCGTCTACCCTTACCTCTCCCCGTCTACCCTACCTCTCCCCGTCTACCCTTACCTCTCCCCGTCTACCCTTACCTCTCCCCGTCTACCCTTACCTCTCCCCATCTACCCTTACCTCTCCCCGTCTACCCCACCTCTCCCTGTCTACCCCACCTCTCCCTGCCTACCTCTCCCTGTCTACCTCTCCCTGTCTACCTCTCCCTGTCTAACCTTACCTCTTCCCGTCTACCATTACCTCTCGGTGTCTACTTGCCCCTGTCTACCTCTCCCCGTCTACCCTTACCTCTCCCCGTCTACCCTTACCTCTCCCCGCCTACCCCACCTCTCCCTGTCTACCCCACCTCTCCCTGTCTACCTCTCCTTGTCTACCCTTACCTCTCCCTTCTACCCTTACCTTTCCCTGTCTACCCTTACCTCTCGCTGTCTACCCTTACCTCTCGCTGTCTACCCTTACCTCTCCCCGTCTACCCTACCTCTCCTTGTCTACCCTTACCTCTCCTTGTCTACCCTTACCTCTCCCTGTCTACCTCTCCCTGTCTACCTCTCCCTGTCTAACCTTACCTCTCGCTGTCTACCCTTACCTCTCGCTGTCTACCTCTCCCCGTCTACCCTACCTCTCCCTGTCTACCTCTCCCTGTCTACCCTATCCTACAGCCTACCCGTTTACCCTACCCGTTCACCCTACCTCTCCTTCTCTACCTCTGCCTGTCTACTCTACCCTACAGTCTACCCGTCTACCCCACCTCTCCCCGTCTACCCTTACCTCTCCCTGTCTACCCTTACCTCTCCCTGTCTACCTCTCCCTGTCTACCCTACCTCTCCCTGTCTACCTCTCCCTGTCTACCCTTACCTCTCGCTGTCTACCCTTACCTCTCCCTGTCTACCCTACCTCTCCCTGTCTGCCTCTCCCTGTCTACCCTTACCTCTCCCTGTATACCCTTACCTCTCGCTTTCTACCCTTACCTCTCCCTGTCTACCCTTACCTCTCCCTGTCTACCCTTACCTCTCGCTGTCTACCCTTACCTCTCCCTGTCTACCTCTCCCTGTCTACCCTACCTGTATACCCTTACCTCTTCCTGTCTACCCTTACCTCTCCCTGTCTACCCTTACCTCTCCCTGTCTACCCTTACCTCTCCCTTACCTCTCCCTATCTACCCTTACATCTCCCTGCCTACCCTTACCTCTCCCTGTCTACCCTTACCTCTCCCTGTCTACCCCACCTCTCCCTGTCTACCTCTCCCTGTCTACCCTTACCTCTCCCTGTCTACCCCACCTCTACCTGTCTACCTCTCCCTGTCTACCCTTACCTCTCCCTGTCTACCTTTACCTCTCCCTGTCTACCCTTACCTCTCGCTTTCTACCCTTACCTCTCCCTGTCTACCCGCTGGAAGATACACTCCAACATCCCCCTCCCACCCTTCTTGCTTCATTTTATATCCTCCAATATCCGTTCGACCGTTTGTCGGGGTGGGTGGTGAGTGGGATGGGAACATATTGTTTGTTTTTTCTCTTGCATGCACATCAAGTTTCTCCTAGGTGTCATCTCTCTCTCTCTCTCTCTCTCTCTCTCTCTCTCTCTCTCTCTCTCTCTCTCTCTCTCTCTCTCTCTCTCTCTCTCTCTCTCTCTTTCTGTCCGTCCGTACGTCCGTCAGTCTGTCCGTCCATCTGCCCGTCCGTCTTTCGTCTGTCTGTCTTTCTCTGTGTGTGTGTGTGTGCGTGCGTGCGTGCGTGTGTGTGTGCGCGCGCGTGAGTGTGCGTGTGTGTGTGCGTGTGTGTGTGTGTGTGCGTGTGTGTGTGTGCGCGCGTGAGTGTGCATGTGTGTGTGTGTGTGTGTGTGTGTGTGTGTGTGTGTGTGTGTGTGTGTGTGTGTGTGTGTGTGTGTGTGTGTGACCTCTTATTTTACCCTATCGAGTCATTGCTGTCGGTGCTTTTCTTTTCAATCGGCGTTCTCGGCGAACCTTTTTCCTTCGCGCAACATTCCACCTATAAGCCAACAAGCGCGCACATGTACACGCGAATCCTACCCTCTCCTCTACACACATACACACGCACACATGCACACACAAGCACACACACAACCACATACACAAGCACACACATAAGCACACACACAACCACACACACAAGCACACACAAGCACACACACAAGCACACACATAAGCACACACACAACCACACACACAACCACACACACAACCACACACACAACCACACACACATACACACGCACACACAAGCACACACACGCACACATAACACACCCTTGGTATTCTCTTCATCCTTATCTTTGCACTGCACTGCACGTCTTCTTCCTCCTCCACAGAAACATATCCTTCTTTATCTCTCCTCTTACGCTGCCCTTTCCTTCCTTCCTCCGCCCGGGTTCCCATCTTATCCATGCAGCCTACCCAGGGTGGCACGGAGAAGATTGCTGACAGGAAAGGTGTGGCTTGCGCCATTTGCCGGCACGTATCGTGGGTACCCCTTTATCGAACTGCGTTTTTCGTTCTCGTGGAATTTCTACGCTGACTCAACAGTGCACTTGTAGAGGCACTTCCGCTATCAACCATTCATGCTATCGAGGCAAGGTTGTAGACTCTCTCTCTCTCTGTCTCTCTCTCTCTCTCTCTCTCTCTCTCTCTCTCTCTCTCTCTCTCTCTCTCTCTCTCTCTCTCTCCTGCACGCGCACATGTACACATGCATGCACGTACTCAGGCACAAAAGCCACTCAGTCACGCAAAATGCAAACAGCTTGACTGAATGGGGCTGTACTCGGCTGATAATGCACTCGCTTTTCCGCATGGCCATACAGACAGTCACCGCTCTACTCAGCACACGTCTTGCCTTGATGCCTGACGTCATGCTGCGAGCACTCCACGATGATAACGCCGATAACAACGGCATCTTCTGTGTACAAACAAGCGGGCGACGTGAGCTCATCCGAATATGAACAGCACAGCCATCCGCTACGAAGTTGTAAATGCGCAATCAGTACACGAACAACAGGGTCATTCGCTACGAAGTTTTGTTTTACCCATAAGGCGACGATAGACAGAGTTACTGCCCACCTGATGCCTTATACAGGAAGATACAAAATCGGCAGGGTTGCACTTTACTTGTGTAATTTTACGATAACATTAAAGAGCAGACGTAATTGGGGGGAAAATCGAAATAGCTTACGATGATGATCTTTGGTGATTCTAAATCTTATCACTGCACGCATTTGCGTGCGTATTATTTTATTTTTCCGCAAGTGATGGACGCAATAAATGGTGACGCATATTCATTCACGACGAACTTAGCTTGTGGGCTTGTAAAACTTCTGAGTATCACATCCGCACACAGCGAGTGACAGCGAGCAACAGCGACATTTTGGGCTCTGTGTTTCATTACCTGAACTCAATGAGTCTCATACATGTACAAGCGATTCGAGACGAGAACATTCTAATGAGAAAGGCAGAGAGGACGGACGGACGGGGACACACACACACACACACACACACACACACACACACACACACACACACACACACACACACACACACACACACACACAGCGGCAAGAGGGCGGTTAGGCGGACGGACAGTCGGACGAAAGGAGGGAGGTATGAAATGAAAGACGGAAGGATGGACATGACAAGCAAATGACATGTCAAATTCATTCTTTCTCTACGTTTCGAAGAACATCTAAACCAACCAGGTCAACGCGACGACAAAGAGATCTAGCCATTGTTTTCGACAAACCTAGTATGTCACGTCCCTCCGCAGTCATCCCTGGAGTTTGCTGTCTTCATCAGCATCTCGGAAGCGTCATAACTCTGTCCGCGTCCTTCCAATTCAGGCAGCATCCAGCACGAGGTGACGGCGGCGAGTCGAAAGCCTGCCCAACGGAGGCGGACGCCTGGAATATCAACAGGTTGCGATAAAGCCGGAGGGACGCTTTCGGGAGCGCTTGGGAGAGACCCCAAAAAGAGCGCCAATCCCCTGCACAAGTTTGCTTCCCTGCCTCCGCCTTCTCGCTAACCCCTGCCGACACAAGTGACTTGTTGTGTTTCTGCCATCTCAAACAGCGAGGTGTTGGCCGGGGACTCGAAGGCAAACACTTTCCTGGGGCTCTGATGTAGCCGGGGCGGCCGCAGGGGAGACAAATATTTGTTGTCTTCAAAATTCAGGGGCCACAGATCGCAACGGACGTTAAATTGCGCGCACGTTTTGTCCACCATGCGAGGCTGGTGGAGGGTTGAGGAGGAAGAGGGGTCATTGTTCCCGGGGGCCATCCGTCCCGATGTCGGACCCTCAGGGAGCAAGAGCGGGACATGGTGGGGAACGGGGCGGGGCACGGAGAGAAAACAAAGGGGCCAACTGTACCACGAGCGAGCAACTATTCTGGTCAGGACCTTGTCCACGCATCCCTTGCAGTGCACCAGGTGGGGGAAAGGGCGGTAAAACACGCACAAGATCAAAGAAGGACTGGCAAGATGGAACGATGGAAGGGTGGTGCTGTTTTCATTCACGGGTGATTTCTGTCGTCTCCATCTTTGCCGTCATCCCAGCTATTCGCACCTTTTATTCTGGGATTGTCACATTTTTTCTTTGGGTCATTACAGTGTTTACAGGGCAGTTCACTTTCTTTTCCGATGGGACTGTTACACTTTTTCTGATGGGACAGTCCGCATTTTTCCGAAGAAACGGCTCCACACTAATTCAAGCCTTGACGGATCCACCGCCGTCCCATCAGTACAGCTAGACACCTTCACTCTTTGACAGGTAAAGGTAAAAGTAATTGCTTTGTGTGGCGACATAATAATGCCTGGGTCGCAAACCGCTCAAAGCTTTACCCCTGATCACTGGGCCACTTGACCAGTCGTCTACTGGAACCTGACGAGAAACACAGAGGCAGACATCTCACGCACACACAAGGCAGCAGCACCACCTCCCCTCCCTGGGGAGTGTTACAACCCCACGCTGACTCGCGGCAGCAGCGAGGGTTAATTTCACAATAATGTCTCATCAGCCCTCACAGGTACCCAGTTTTACTCCTGGGTGGGGAGAAGCAAAGCATACCCAAGAATGCTATTCTGGGGTCCGCGCAGCTTTGAGCCCCGTACCCGCTGGTTGCCAGCGACAGCGGACGAGCGCCCTGACCACTGGGCAGCTGGCCTGGTGGCTCTATCACAGCCGCTGTGACGCCTCGCACTTTAGGCGTCTGTCTACACACGTCTTGCCGTGGCCCACACTGGTCCGGTGTTCAGAGGAGGAGGAGAAGGAAGAAGAGAAGGAGGAGGAGGAGGAGTAGGAGGAGGAGGAGGAGGAGGAGGACGACGACGACGACGACGACGACGACGACGACGACGAAGAAGAAGAAGAAGAAGAAGAAGAAGAAGAAGAAGAAGAAGAAGAAGAAGAAGAAGAAGAAGAAGAAGAAGAAGAAGAAGAAGAAGAAGAAGAAGAAGAAGAGAAAGAAAAGGAAGAAAAAGAAGAAAAGGAAGAAGAAGAATAAGAAAAGGAAGAAGAAAAATAAAAATAAGAAGAAAAGTGGGGAAGGGGCCAGTGGGAGCACCAGGAGTAAGATGACCATGAGAACGACGACGACGACGACGACGATGACGATGACAAGGACGACGAGGAAAGCGGAAAGGCAGGAAAGGGACAGACCTGGTGACGGAGGGGAAAATAGAAAAAGAACACGATGCAAAGATGGAAGGACGATGAGGAAAGACAAAAGTTTGTAGTTGAAAATTAAAGAGAAACAAAGAAAGAATATAACTGAAAAAACATTTCCCACCAATTGGTTTTCATTTATTCAATTTCCCTATACAAATTCGCTTCTATTCCTACATCATCTGCAACATGGGGCAGAGAGGAGCGACAGTACAGCGACAAAACACGGAGACTCGCACACGTCTTCACGGAAAGCAGGAGCGGAAGACGACACTGTGTCAAGGCAACAAAAAAAATGAAGGAAGTGAACCCATTCCTAGCGCGCCACGGACGGGAAGAATCAACGCGCGCTGTACACGCACACGCTCCAGCAACGACAGACTCGAGGATCATGTCTGCTGTGTACATACACGAAGCTCCCAATCGTCCCAAGCTTGCCTCTCCATGTTTGTCAGAATTCGCTGTGCAAAGCCGAGGTCCTACACAAGGCCGGTAAGGGAAAGACCTCAGTATACCCTGTCTACCTGGTCCTCTGTTACGCACAAGGGAACCAATGCTCTTTGTCCAAATCTTTTTGTGGGGAATGCCACCAGAGTATGGAAGAAACATGGCGATCATTCACTCCCAAGTGGGTTGCTCGGCCAATGCAGGCAGCGTTTCACCAGCGGCAACTCCACTGGACCTATGGCCACGAACGATCGACTGAAGCTTGCGCGAGCTCCTGGCGAGATAATAGCGGGCAGCGTTGGTCAAGGGAAATTTATGTCGCTGGTCTCGAAAGTTCTGTGTCTATAGTTTCCTCTCTCGTCTGACTCGAGTTTCCACCGTGGACCGGTCGACCCGCTCCGTCACAGAGTCGCCGGAGTCAAACAGCGTGGGGACTTTACCCACAGACCGATTATTATTTCGTGTTGCAGGATTGTTTGGATACAACATTTTTACTTCGATAATGTAGACAATTTTCCAACAGAACGGCAGCGAAGGAGTACTAGAACGAGAAACAAAGGTCAACTGGAGAGGTGACAGCGGCGGCGGCGGTGGAGGAGGAGGCGGCAGTGGAGGAGAAGGAGGGAGGAGAAAGAGGGGGACAAGGAGGGGGGGGAGGAGGTGGAGGAGGAGGAGGAGGAGGAGGAGGAGGAGGAGGAGGAGGAGGAGGAGGAGGAGGAGGAGGAGGAGGAGGATAAATTCACACAGCAGTGGAAGTGGTGATGGGAGCGGCGAAGAGACATAATTTTTCACTCTCTGAAAAAATAACTTTCAAATCGTGACCACACAAACATGGGAACAATGAATGTAGGAGCGACAGAGGGAGTATTGTTCCTGTACCCCAAAGCTCAAATTCAACTTGAATTCTCTGGACACCGAAATAAAAACTGAGCAAAAATAGAAGGAACACAATACACAACTGAAAACAATGGCAAGAATTAATTGAAAAGGCGGCAGTGAGGGGAAATTCAGGAACAAAAACCACAGGAGAATAGAACTCTTAGACAATGTCTATGTTGTGCAACACCTCGAAGAGTTTTGTACCGCTCTAGACGACCAGCCTGAAATCAGAATCTTGCAGAATGATGAAACTGTTTCACTCTTCCCATGGATGTCAGGAAATGCAGGAGGGGAAAGAGAGAGAGAGAGAGAGAGAGAGAGAGAGAGAGAGAGAGAGAGAGAGAGAGAGAGAGAGAGGAGGAGAGGAGGGAGGGAGGGAGGGAGGGAGGGAGGGAGAAAAGGAAGGGGTAGAGTGAAAGAAAAATCACTGGAAAACAAACAAGGCTGCCCGCAAACAAACGCCCTGCAAGTGCTACGCGGGTTTGGTACAGTCAACATAAACAGCAAAGCACAGCTAGCGTCCACTCCAACGGCAGGCTGTACAGCGCGCTGCAGGCGGCAAGAAAACTGCTTCACAGGTGAGGGGCAGGCAAGCAAGAAAACTGCTTCACAGGTGAGGGCCAGGCAAGCAAGAAAACTGCTTCACAGGTGAGGGCCAGGCAAGCAAGGAAACTGCTTCACAGGTGAGGGCCAGGCAAGCAAGGAAACTGCTTCACAGGTGAGGGCCAGGCAAGCAAGGAAACTGCTTCACAGGTGAGGGCCAGGCAAGCAAGGAAACTGCTTCACAGGTGAGGGCCAGGCAAGCAAGAAAACTGCTTCACAGGTGAGGGGCAGGCAAGCAAGAAAACTGCTTCACAGGTGAGGGCCAGGCAAGCAAGAAAACTGCTTCACAGGTGAGGGGCAGGCAAGCAAGGAAACTGCTTCACAGGTGAGGGCCAGGCAAGCAAGGAAACTGCTTCACAGGTGAGGGCCAGGCAAGCAAGGAAACTGCTTCACAGGTGAGGGCCAGGCAAGCAAGGAAACTGCTTCACAGGTGAGGGCCAGGCAAGCAAGGAAGCTGCTTCACAGGTGAGGGGCAGGCAAGCAAGAAAACTGCTTCACAGGTGAGGGCCAGGCAAGCAAGGAAACTGCTTCACAGGTGAGGGCCAGGCAAGCAAGAAAACTGCTTCACAGGTGAGGGCCAGGCAAGCAAGGAAGCGACGGCAAGCCACCGTCACGCACGTTCGCAAGTACGTAGGCACGCACACGTGGATGTGTCACAGGTAGGAGAGAGAGAGAGAGAGAGAGAGAGAGAGAGAGAGAGAGAGAGAGAGAGAGAGAGAGAGAGAGAGAGGAGAGAGAGAGAGAGAGACAGAAGAGAGAGAGAGAGAGAGAGAGAGAGAGAGAGAGAGAGATGGACGGATGAGCATACGGATTACCGGACGGACGGACGGACGGACGGACGGGCGGGCAGACGGACGGGCGGGCACGGACGGACGGACGGACGGACGGACGGACAAACAAACAGACAGACAGACAGACAGACAGACAGACAGACAGACAGACAGACAGACAGACAGACAGACAGACAGTGGCAGAATGTCACACACACACACACACACACACACACACACACATACACACACGGCCGGATTCACGAGCGGACGGACACACAGACAGCCCGCCAGATAGAGACAATCATTCAGACACGCGTTCGCATGCGCGCGCTCACACACACATACACACGCACTCTCACACACACACACACACACACACACACACACACGGACGGACAGGCAAACAGACGAACAGACAGATAGTCTGACAGACGCAGAGGTATCCACAAAACAGAACCATATTCAATGCAAGACGCACGGAAAAAACACACACTGAAAATCTACATAAAGGAAAACACGTAATAAAAATTAATAAAAATCGAAATCGAAAACGACTTACCTTTGTACGTCTCTCCGGGGCGGTACTTGTCGGGCGACGGCGTGCCTTCGACAATAATCCTAAATCCGTTATCCCCGTCTGTTTTCTTGGCTGTAGTGTGGATGGGTTTCCGTTCACATATCGCTTTCGCGTAGGACGCCAGCTCCAGCGTGGGGCCCGCGAGGGCAATCACCAGGCAGACGACCAACAGCAGACGAGCCCTCATCCTGCCTGCGAAACAGCGACTTCGACTGCCGCCAGAGAATCACATCCACACTGCTTCGGGCACGAGACACCTGAAAAACACAGCTTGTTATCCGGCCTGCAAACGCTATCCAAACCAGCTGGCCTGCTCTAAGTCTGTCGTCCCACTTGGTAGTGGTTTATTCCTCCTCTCAACTCACGACTCTCCAGAAGTTGTGCTACGACCGCTGATCGCTCTCTCTGTGCCCAAACGCGTGTTCGCCTCTGCCATTGGTCAGTCACAGCAACGTAAGCCACGCCCACTTGACGTGACGTCAGGCGTCCCCGACCACGCGAAGCGATCGTCACAGAACGACGAGTGTAGCCACAACAGTTTACACGCGCGATGTGGTGGGAGAGAAATCGAGCGGCAGGCCGACGCGAGCGCTAGCGGTGAAATGGGCGGTCTTACCTCTCGTTCTGAGCGGTCTCTGCTCATTTCCTTCTACGACTCCCCCCCCCCCCCCCCTCTCTCTCTCTCTCTCTCTCTCTCTCTCTCTCTCTCTCTCTCTCTCTCTCTCTCTCTCTCTCTCTCCTTGGCAGCTTGTTGTCTAGCGGTAATCTCACTTCGTCGTTAGCGCCGAAATGAGGAAGCAGTACAGGCAGACAACAAACTACTATAAATTTCGCTAGCTCGCGAGTCTTCGTTTTTGAGACTGTACATGTATACAGGCTCCTGAAGATGCATATCGGAGAACCGTTCTCGCTTTGGCCTCACTTCAAACGTTTCCACATAATCTACTGAGGGACTTCCTCTCGGAAGAAGAGTTTGCCTGGCAGCCAAACAGCTTTCACGGGTGATTAGTATTCAACTGACTGCGACCCGTCCTGGGGAAAATGTTTAGGCTACTTCTGCCAGAGGAAAACGCTAGCAGTGCCTCCAGGGCTGACTGTGACTGAATGTTTCACGACGACATGTCTGCTCTGTCTCATTGTGCCTGTCTGTCAGTGTGTCGTTTTGTCCGTCAGTGTATGAAATTGCGAAGCAGTGTGTCTCTAAGTGCGTCCGTTTGTCAGTGTGTTTCTCACTGTCTCTGTCAGTCAATGTTTCTGTATGTCAGTGTGTTTGTCTGTCCGTGTGTCAGTCAGTGTGTCTGTCAGTGTGTTCATCTCTCAGCGTGTAGGCTATGTTTGTCACTGTGTCAGTGCACCTGTCTGTGTATTTGTCTCTCAGCGTGTAGGCTATGTTTGTCACTATGTCAGTGCGCCTGTCTGTGTATTTGTCCCTCAGCGTGTAGGCTATGTTTGTCACTATGTCAGTGCGCCTGTCTGTGTATTTGTCTCTCAGCGTGTAGGCTATGTTTGTCACTATGTCAGTGCGCCTGTCTGTGTATTTGTCTCTCAGCGTGTAGGCTATGTTTGTCACTATGTCAGTGCGCCTGTCTGTGTATTTGTCTCTCAGCGTGTAGGCTATGTTTGTCACTATGTCAGTGCGCCTGTCTGTGTATTTGTCTCTCAGCGTGTAGGCTATGTTTGTCACTATGTCAGTGCGCCTGTCTGTGTATTTGTCTCTCAGTGTGTAGGCTATGTTCGTCACTATGTCAGTGCGCCTGTCTGTGTATTTGTCTCTCAGCGTGTAGGCTATGTATGTCACTATGTCAGTGCGCCTGTCTGTGTATTTGTCTCTCAGCGCGAGTACTTTTGTCAGTGTCCCAGTATGACAGGGCCCCTGCAATTCAGTGTCCCTGTAAATCGTTCTAACCGTCCTCTTGTCAGTCTGTCCATGCGTCAGTTTGTCCGTTCTTCCTGTCTGTCCGCAGCTTCTTGTGTGCTTCTCTCTCTCTCTCTCTCTCTCTCTCTCTCTCTCTCTCCATGCGAGATATCAGTGAGCAGTCTTGTGTGAAATAGGTCTGTGGAAAGGGTCTATATGGAAATTTTTCTGCAGCACTAGACGGAGCAAAGTTAGACACTGTGTTGTCGACCAACGATGTTCATTAAATTCTGAAAGTTCTATCGTCCCGTATGACACCTTCAGCTGATTTTCTTTTTTAAGATTTTCAGACCTTAAGAAAAAGATGCAAGTGGTTCGATAAAGAATGCCATGCTTTCAAAACGATAGTAAGACAACAACTTTGGAAATTTCAATTCACCCACAACAAGGATGACAGAATCCACTGTGTCAAGAGTTATAATGAACTACAA
>JAWQFJ010006665.1:0-30000 GCA_034096865.1 Theodoxus fluviatilis | reverse complement strand
CTTGACTTCTTGGGTGCAGGAATGAGTTCTTTGGTAGGAATGAGCTCTTCGTCCTCGTCCTCGTTGTCCTCGTCCTCGTCGTCCTCGACCTCGTAGTCCTCCTCCTCCTCCTCCTCCTCCTCCTCCTCCTCCTCCTCCTCCTCCTCCTCCTCCTCCTCCTCCTCCTCCTCCTCCTCCTCCTCCTCCTCCTCCTCCTCCTCCTCCTCCTCCTCCTCCTCCTCCTCCTCCTCCTCCTCCTCCTCCTCCTCCCCCTCCGCCTCCCCCTCCCCCTTCCCCCTTCCCCCTTCCTCCTTCCTCCTTCTTCCTTCTTCCTTCTTCCTTCTTCTTCCTTCTTCCTTCTTTCTTCTTTCTTCTTTCTTCTTTCTTCTTCTTCTTCTTCTTCTTCTTCTTCTTCTTCTTCTTCTTCTTCTTCTTCTTCTTCTTCTTCGAGTCGACTGATGCTAGCGTCTTAGCAGGCTGATTCCTGCTAACTCTGTTCCTCGCTCTGTGAACTTGTGTTGGCATGTCTCGCCACTTGCAGTGGTGGACGTTCCTCAAACATCCCCTCTGCATTCCTCTACACCAAACAATACGAATGTTTCTGTGCCGTCGGTCCCCGCCCAGAGTGCACGAGTAACGCTCCGCTGCCTCTCACCACTGCTGCAGCTTCCAGCACTGAGATGCCCCGCCCAGAGTGCACGAGTAACGCTCCGCTGCCTCTCACCACTGCTGCAGCTTCCAGCACTGAGATGCCCCGCCCAGAGTGCACGAGTAACGCTCCGCTGCCTCTCACCACTGCTGCAGCTTCCAGCACTGAGATGCCCCGCCCAGAGTGCACGAGTAACGCTCC
Organism: Theodoxus fluviatilis; assembly: GCA_034096865.1. NCBI lineage: Eukaryota > Metazoa > Mollusca > Gastropoda > Cycloneritida > Neritidae > Theodoxus > Theodoxus fluviatilis. The sequence goes on along the minus strand of JAWQFJ010006665.1, from coordinate 29,171 downwards.
GCTGCCTCTCACCACTGCTGCAGCTTCCAGCACTGAGATGCCCCGCCCAGAGTGCACGAGTAACGCTCCGCTGCCTCTCACCACTGCTGCAGCTTCCAGCACTGAGATGCCCCGCCCAGAGTGCACGAGTAACGCTCCGCTGCCTCTCACCACTGCTGCAGCTTCCAGCACTGAGATGCCCCGCCAAAGAAGTAACGAGATAACCTCTCCACCCATTATTTGAGCCCCAGAATATTCGATTATCCCTTTCAGCCTAACGCTCCGTTGCTTCATGGCTCGTTCGATATCACTTCATCTTTGACATCTATGCTTTACTTCAAAGTCACTTATGTCTGGGGTTAATGAAGCAAAGATAGTGTTTTGCCTTGGATATCGTGACTCATGCACAAGAAGGATTACAGTGATGGGGTGATGTACGTTCAGCACCGGTGGTGTACTGCTTGACGTTTGACGTCACTTTCGGGGAGAGAAAAAGACGCATGTTGAGTGAGTGAAGGCCGCGACACCTGCAGTTTTGAGTTCTTCTGCCTCCGACGCTTCCCACGTGTGTTCATATCATTACGCTTGCAGACGAACTTTAAACCTCCCCAAAACCACCTAAAAAAAGCGGTCTTTGAAAGCCTAGTCTATCTTATCTGAGTGCCAAACACGATTAATTCGTTTAAAAAGTTGAAGCAGCAAGAAACAGGCAGGGCGGTCATCACTTCACAGGAGTTGTTGCTATGGATATTTTTCAAGAACGCAAAACCTGTGAACAGCAAGCCCTGAGGATAATATTGCATATATCTACACGTACAGTGCACCAAATGCACTTTGAATTCTTAACCTTGGAACAAAGTTCATACAGCACTCAAACATGCATCCATCCGTTCACCCACCCACCCATTTATCCATCCATTCATCCAGCCACCTATATCCACCCACTCATTTATCCATCCATCCATCCATCCGTCCATCCATCCATTCATCCATTCTTTCATCTACCCATCCACCCATTCATCCATCCTTTCTTTCTTCCATCTATCCACCATCCATCCGTTCTTCCTTCCATTCTTCATTCATCCATCGTCCTTTCTTCCATCCATCCATCCATCCATCCATCCATCCATCCATCCATCCATCCATCCATCTTCCAGTCATATTCTAAGTCGTTCCTCATTCCTTACTTCAGTGGCACCTACAGGCCTCCTACACAGTCTTGTCCATCATCTTAAGCCTTGACCCCGACAGCATCACAGCTGTCCACTGGACAGAGTGGAGAGCACTTCCCTTTTACCGCGCGCAGCATCCTGCAACGTTTTGTGAAGAAAATCGTGAATTTGACGTGTGTCCCTTTTCCGCGAAAAATCACAGCTTGCTGGCGACAAAGTCTCTTCATTCCCACTAAACAGACAGGTACGTCCAATGGCCCACAATGTACAAGGATCCTGCAAAACTAAGCGTGGTTATTAAACATGCGCGGAAAGAATCACCTCAACTATTTCAAGGTCATTGACATGTCCCGAAGGTACATGTACCCATTTTTTCTTTTTCTCCCCATAGAGACGATTTTCCCCCTTTAATCAATACTTGGCGATACCGGAATAATTTGTCCGCTTTGATCCACGACACCTGGTCAAAGGGAAAGAACAGAGACCTCAGGTTTGGTCGACTGCAAAGAGAATGCGGGGCGACTGGGTACGTGGGGTGATTGTGCTGCGTGCACAGTGCATGTACTTCCACGACTTTCTTTGGTGCAAAAGGTTGCTGAGTGCAATGCCAGTTTGGAGGTCGGCGTCCCACGACTAAAACACGTCCATGGAATGCCTTACGTCACAACGTCTCTGTATACTGTCAAAGCGTGGATTGGCGTTTTGCTTCATGCTGAAGATAATTATTTCACACAGAGGTCACTTGACTCGCTGTCCCACGCTGTACAGTGCAGTCTTCCAATTCTCCAGCAGGAGGCCCTCCAGGGGGTTCCCCCTGCACACGGACTGGCGACACGCCCTGCGCAGGTCGTGGGATGCTTTCCAGCAGGGTTCCCAGGGGAATCGTCACGTTCTCACCCATGAATGTCCCTCTTCCTTTCAGTGGCAGCGTTCTGACGAAGGGCGTCGCCCGAAGCCACCGAGGCATGCAGCACTTTGGATTCCTCAGATGGCTCCATCTGCGTCGTCTGGCTTTTCCTCGTCACGTCATGGGCTGGCAGCATTGTCGAAGGAATGGACATGGCTCGGGTACATCCTTGTCATCTGATTCGAATCAAATGAACCAGTTGATTCCGGAGAAGGATTAACATAATTTTTTTCGCTATTGCCTGCAGGCCGTGGCTGCCGTTGGAAGCATTGTCATGTAAAGGTAGACGCACAGGAGCGTGTTCGACGCTGCATTTTCCTCATCCAGTTGCGTGTGCTCACAACACACTATTTTACCTCCGGGCCTTTGGGCTACTTATTGAAATATTTTCATGGTAGCACCCTCTAGCCTTCCTACAGAGTGCACAACCAGGCTGTGGATTAATATTTTTTTTTCTTCACATTTTCACCTCAGGCTTCTGTCCCGAAAAACGCCCACCCTTTCACTCATACAGAACCTATCTATTGTTGTTCTTGTCTAGACATATGTTTGGAGATAACGTTCAGTGAAATGATGTCACACATTGAAAGCATGTTTGTAAAGACAGTTGCCATTTTATGAGCACAAGTTAAGCCCAATTCTAAATGACCACCTTAATTGTAGGTGGCATTTCTAACGAAAGGAGGGAATTACGATAAATGTAAAGTAAACGTACATTACACCAATACATTGACAACACATAGGGTACTCTGTAATGCGCATATTGTTATACGAATCGGGAATAGGTAATACTTTGTATAACAAAAGTTAACTAAAATCATCCAAGCAAAAAACTTTCTCGTGTGGAGGATCTATGTTTAAGCTGATCAACCAGAATGGACCACTTACTTTGGCGGCGTCACGCTGCACATGTTTGATTTTGTTTTATTTGCCCGAGGGAACATATTTCCATGTACAAGTAAAGTCTATGCCCTAAAGTTCTCGTTTGCACAGTGTGCAGGCTAAAATGAGAACTACCAAATACCGTTTCACCCAGTGAGCACTCTGTTGAACCCAGCACAAGAAAGGCTGATTCATCCACGCCCCACGATTAAGTTAAAACCGGATAGGAAGGAGTGAAATAGAAGATGATAAAGTGCTTGAGAAGAAACACGGCAAGGAGATGCAAAAGTACTCATTTGACTGATTGGCATATTTATTTAAATGAAAATAAAATCATATGCAGTTGTGGATGCTCTCAACAAAAGAAAAAAATGTCCCTTACCTGAAGACTCTGACGGTATAAAGAGAAATCAACATTTTCATCGTGCATTTGTCTAAACTTTACTGCATCTACTCTTTGAGAGGTAGGCGAAGAAACTGAGCATGGTACCTAACGTTTCGCAGAACATGTCACGAGAAAAAATATATCATGAGTCATTGTGAAGCTATAATCTAAAACGAGAGCGTGCATTGTGTCCGAAGCTTGAGCCAAAACCAAAAGCAGTGTATGGATGTGTTCTCAAACTTTCTCCCCCCGAGGTATATGTCCCGTAACGAGGTCACGGTAGCTTGGAAAATCGACCAAACGACTTCAATGGTTATTCAAGGGATACAATTGATCGCAGTGGTTAGTTACAGGGGGACCTATGTGCGGGGAGGAGGAAGGACTGACGAGGCATGGCTGCACATTGGCTGAATCCTTCTGTCAGTCACATCCGGGCACTCGCCTATTGAATCTGGATGCTGAAGACTCGCATGCAGCCTGTGCAGCACCGACACCTCCCTCATCAACTGGAGTGCTGTGGACTTAGTGCTTTCTGGACCTGCTCCAGCAGCACTCGCACAGCCGGCCCCAAGCAGCATTTACGTGCAACGGGGATGTGTCCTGTAGTTCAAATTGCGGAGGTCATCAAGCCTGGGAGAGCAGTATGTGTTTCCTCCATATCCAAAACGAGGCTGCTTCCGCGGCATTTTGCAGCTTCTTTATCATTGCATCTGATTGTGTAGTCTGCACATCCATTCTTCGAAGCTATATCTTCTTTATGCTTGTTTCCCCCTGTGAAGCCCATGTAGGTGCAACTCTTGAGTATACGCCTCTCTACTGTTTGGTTTGCGGCATCGAGGAGCCTCGGGCACATCTGATTGCTCAAAATGTTCACGCCTTTCCTCGCTGCTGAAATTCACCCCTTGGTATGACGCGCTCAGCTGGAGATGTATGGAGTCAGCGGACTGTCACTAGGCCTTTTAAACAGAATACTGCCTTCTAGATCGCTATCTGTCGTGCTTTTTCGCGCTGCCGTTCTTTCATGTCGGGATCCTTGCATGAGGTAGTTGGGTGAGTGTTATTCCTGTCTCCTCTGTCGCGGATAGCTGTAGAGGGCAGGAGGCCTGTCGCAACTTTACCTGGCGCCTACATCAAAAGGCGGTTGAGAGAGAGATGCGACAAAAACGCAGTGATGTAGGTGACAAGCCAAGTTAGCTATTATCCCTCGAGCTATACGCACGATTCACACGCATGCACACCCCACCCTCACCCTTATTTTAACCCCCCACCCCCACCCCCACCCTCGCCCTCCCCCCCATCCTCGCCCTCCCCTGTCTTTGAATGTGTAAGATAAGTGCACGCAATACTTCACAATACTTCTTCCCCTGGGAGATTTCAGCTTTTTTCTGTGCGGAAAAACTTGTTCGGTGATGATGTGAAGCAGTTATTTTCCGCAAACTGCAAAACGACCTTTGCGGAGGTCAAAATTCAGCAGCTGACAAGACGGAAAAACGTGTGTGTGTTGGTTATTTTTCCCCTCGCTCTAAACGGATCATAAATCATAACTAAAGCGACCCGACAAAGCTATCTTTCACAAGAACTATGATGCTATGATAATTTGTCCTTGAAGCAGAATCGACGTCAAACATTCAAGATTTTCTTTGGCTGTCGGTATTTTCATAGCCCTATCACATCTACCTTGCGTACCTCACGTTCCAACGGCGACCAAAAACTTTGTTGATGCTTGGGGTCCTCGGTGAGAGACTTTCAAAAAAAGTAAGTTCCGAGGCAAAATCAGACGACATGCATAACACTGCATTCCAACTGGTCCGCGGAACGAGGGACTGTAGGGTGTTAGGGGACTGTGTCCAGTGGCGTCCTTAACTACAGTGGCGCGAAAGGAATTCTGTGAGTTCCTGTTTACCACATTCAAAACCTCAATGCGATTTTTAAGTATTGTGTGTTACGGGGATCCATAAATGAAAACAACGCGGTCCCAGGGTTAAGTACATGTCTTTATGACAAATCACAAAAACATGCCCGTAACAGGAGTAGAAAAGAAAAAAAAAGTAAAAGAATGTTACTCGGTTATCTGGTTCCACCACAACATTCTCGATAACCTCAATTTCATAAAATATACACCTAATTCTTCCGCTATTTCATTCCCAAGGGGAAAACAAATATAAAACACCGCAGCACAAGTAAAATTATTTGTCAACCTTCTAGTATAAACATAAAACAGGATCGGTCAGCCTTCTAATAATAATGTAAACATAAAAATACGCAGGTCAGCCCTTGACAGTTACAAGCTATCGACCCGAATAAAAAGGTTTTCACCAACCTTTCACCTCTGCCTGTGCTCTGCCTCTCACTTTCTCTCTGTTCGTCGTCTTCTTTCTCGCCTGTTTCACTTCGTCTGCTTCCTTCTTCTCTTCTTCTTCTTCTTCTTCGTCTCTCAGCAGGCGGACCTCGCTCGGTCTTCTCTCTTCTCCATACTCGGACTGACGGCAGACTGACCTCTCCCCTTTCTCCTCAGTGGCAGACTGTACAGCAAGACAGTCCGCTCCACGCAGCAAGACAGTCCACTCCACGCAGACTGTACAGCCGACTGACCTCACCCCTCTCTCTCCAGCAGGCAGGCAGACTGACGACGGAACGACCTCTCCCCTCTCCTGGCTGTAGGCAGACTCAGGCAGACTTCACAGCAAGACTCAGGCCAACTGCCAGCTGACTGATTTCTCTCGCTAACATAGCGGTCATCTCACAATTAACTCACGAACTTAGTACTATTCAGACCTCAGAACAAACATCGCTCACTACCCACGGAACAGAACTCAATTTCTACTCACTTCAAAACCTTCATTGCAAAAACGCACACAGCCGCCGGACTACCAACCAGCAAAAACCAAGTCTATCTCAAGTAAGATATCTGGGAAAAAACTTTCCCCATTACATGTGTAAGATTACCAGATCCCAACTGCCCATAGCGGACATGGCGAGTGAGGTGGATAAAGGAGAGACAAAGCCATTGTAGTGACTCATCTTTCACGCAGACAATCGAGCGCCACCACCGCCGCTTCTCCAAAAACCGCTTCCCAAAGCGCGGCCTTCACCCATTTGTGTTGTAGTCCACAGATCACCGGATTAAAAAAAGAATAAATACGAATGACATGGGTGTCGAGAACATAACAGCCATCGACACTGGTGAACACCTGACCATTCTGTAAAACTGCCCATTTCAAAGAGGAGCCCACATGAAAGACGTAATGGGTAAAGAAAACAGCAAAGTTCACAAAGGAAGAAGATAAAAATCTCGGAGAAAACAGGCATGACAAGAACCAGCGGGTTTTTTCTCTTTCTTTCAGAAAAGACCGTGCGGATGCGTGAAGTGGGCAGCAGGCAGATCTGGTGGCACATGCGGGTACCCAGTGTCCCATCAGTCACAGCGGCAAGCGGGTCGTGTGCACAGTTTGGGGGTTCAGCCAGTGCAATGGCGGCAAGAAACGCAACCAAAGATATCCCGCGCCAGACTGGGAGAGGACACCCCAATGTCGACCTCTGTGGTGCAAAATGTCAACACGGCTTGCTTTTATCAAACACCATCGTGTTTTTTTAATCTGCCTGAAAATGTCTGTAGACATTCTTGCATCTGCCACATCATAGTATATACACTAGTCAAAATATGTTAAGGAGCGGTACGAAAATTTGCTATAAAATCTGAACGAGTAAATATTGAGTAACCATATACATATGCTCGGAAAGGACATTCATTCTTCTTTATGATCCCGTTTACAGATCACGCTTATCTTAACTCAGCGCTGCGCAGCTGGGCGTCAAAGTGGGTACCCCCCGAAAATGAACTTGCAAAACGCTTTTTTCCGTTTCTTAAATTCATAATAGAATCAGATGCAATAGTATTTTGTAAAACAAAACGTCAAACGATAGCCCAACCATTTATCTTTAAGACAACATGCGTTTTGAAGAGAAAACAAAAAGGGTGTGTCTTCTACGGGCTTTGAAAGACAGGAGGCGTTAACACGTTTTGCTGGCAAAAACGATGGTTTTAAGGCCTTTTTTCTCGAGTGACAGTGCGGTATTGTCCATATCTCAGTGTGTTTACAAGATACAGCAATGGCATTTGGCAGTCATAAAAAGAAATCTTTTGTCTAGACGCTCACCAAACATTATGTCAATACCTTAAAAGGGCAAGTGTCTACAAGCATCTTAAGGCGATAAGTTAAGGTCGGCGCTGAAACTAAAGTTATGAATGGAAAATAGTTGGGCTTCTGCATACACATAAACAACGTTTCAAGGTACCTACGTCTTAAATTTTATTAACTTCGAACCCCAGGCTGAGCGCATGGACAGAGTTAAACTCTCCAGGATGTATGCCATAAATGAGACGAGCATTTTCGTGAAGACATCGTAAGCGTTGAACGCTGAGTACACGAATGCATCCACTTGCTGGTATTGGTGCGCGTACACAGCGCCAGCTGAAGCGCGATAACACCTTCATATAATCACACAATAACCAAACACAGAAATCGCTTGTAAAATACTCGCACGCATTCACGCACTGATATGCACAGATGAGAGCACGCACACACACACACACACACACACACACGCTCACACAAACACACACGCGCGCACACACACACACACACACACACACACACACATACACAGACGCACACGCACACACGCATACACGCACACACACGCGCGCAGATACACACACATACACTCACATACACACATACAAACACACACACAAAACATACACACACGTACATACGAGCACACATGCTGATTCCCATACGTGTGTGTTGGTACAGTTTGACCTCGTCCGCTCCCACCGGAAGAAATCAGTGACCCGCGTGTGCCTTTCAGAGCTTCACAAAATGCGAGGTCCGTGGAACATGTCCAATCAACACACGGACAGCCGGTTTGCTCCACGTTCCGTGTCTAGCGCGGCCTCGGGGGAAGTTTAAAGCCCGCTGGCGTATCACGACATAGGCAGGCAGGTTTTCAGACAAAAGCATGGGGGCACACGGGAATGAGGGTTTTTATACGAGCGGCTCTGTCAAAGTAATCTTTTGTTAACGATGAAGCTCGTACAAATACGTACCCAGTCGACTCTTCTTAGGAGAACTAAAAGCTAACTTGCTTGCTGAACAAAGAAAATCCTCTATTGAGTCCTGAACTTTTCTGATTAGTCCTGGACAGTCCAATAAGACTGCATTTCAGCAAGCAGGAATCGAATATCGTTAATGTAATAAAATGTTATTACTGTTGCCTATGTATGATACGCAGTTGTAACTGATCTAAGTGCATGTCTTTTCACAGAGCAAAGAAATTGAAAAGCCCTCTAAATTGATGTTCCTGGAATGAAGAGCCGCAGTGGCTGATTTGCATGTGCTGGGTCTGTCGAACGCAAATAGACATCGTTCCCACGGCAGTCAGCATGATTCGCAGTCGTTCAGAGAGCGACCAGAACTTTTCACTTTGAGGATAACTTTTATTCGGAAAAGGTATCAGCCCACCATGATTTCTTTAATTGATGTGTGCATTTCTTACATTGTTCGTCTGGTCACTTTCGTCGACAGCATCTTAAATCGTATGTCATGTGCACATCTAGCTCTGTTGTTATTTAGATATTTTCCTCTGTGTCTCGAGTTGTCCATGTGAAAATCGTACGTGAATCGACAGCAGTGGAAAAACTTAATCTTCGTTGTGTCATTTCAAGAAAGGATCCTTTGTTTGATGATACGCTATTGCATTTAACCTGAAACATGGAACAAAAAGGGAGCAACACAAAATGTCGAAGCTATTTACAAACTCGTTGCAATTCTTGCAGTGTACCACAGTGCGTTTTATAAAAGTTCTCATGTCGCCGATGAACCTTGCAAACGCAGACGGATCGTAGACAAATGCCATAGGAGTCACACGTACGTTTTAATCAAGATCACACGAAGCAAACGAACAAAGCAAATGCCTTCAAAACTGTCTGCAAACTCGCTGACCTCGACCCAGGCAGCTGCAGAGTCTCCAAGGCCGCGGTTCGCGCGCATCCAGGGCAGACACTGGCAGGGGGGAGGCGCCGAGTCGTGCTGATGCGGACCAAAGTTTGGTGCATTCTGGGATGGGGTCCCTGCTCGTCCAGAATTGTCTACCTTCCTCTCCGGCCTGCACCCAAAGCCCGTAATGAGTTGGGCAAACAGGCAGCGCCGGCCCCCGGCCCGACAGGGCCGTCCAGGAGCAAGGACAAACACGGGAGGGCGGTGGAGAGCAGAGCTGAAGTGTCCCCAGATGATTTACCCCCACAAAGGCCCGGCTTCAACAGATGTCGTCGACCCAGATCGCTGCAGCCAAACGTCTGCACGGACGTTCTCTCCAGAGCGCCCCAACATCCGTCCTCGCCCCTGGACCCAGAGATACTATTTGTCTCTGCCTGGACCCAGAGATACTATATGTCTCTGCCTGGACCCAGAGAGCGAAGACGGCCTGAGCAGGACACGGTCCGGGCACTGGAGACGGGGCCTCGCCTGGAGAGGAAAGGGCATGTGTAGGGAAACATGCTCCCTCTCCAATTAAGCTGCAGCATTTCAAGTGGCGACAGAAAATCCCCTGCGCACCTCTCGTACACGGTGTGAAGGGGCAAGGCCTGTAGGGCGACAATGGGGTCCTTGCAAGGGAGACGGGTGTGAAAACAGGCGTGCACTTGAGCCATGCTGCAGGCAGTTCCCGAGTGAGAGCCCCAACACCTCTCCCTGTCGCCAGTGTTGCCAGTGCTGCCTTCCTGGTTGCCGCGCCTCTTCACGCGGAGGAAGTCGACCCAGCACGTTGGGTCGGTGACCGCCAGGAGCGCAAGCAAACCCACACACCAAACGTCACAGGGCAATGGTGTGAAATTCATCTTCAGTGTGAGGTTACGTAATGGAGTTAATCTTCGGCATTGAACACTTCTTAGTTTAAACTCGTGGTTCAGAAATGCAACGATGCTGTCGAGAAACTAAAGTGTTCAGGGAAGTGTGAGCTTAAAAAATATTTGACATCATCTCTAATCATTAAGGATAAAAAATGGTCATTATTGTCTTACAGAGTTTAAATGTTGCAGAAAAGACTGCATTCATTCAGTTTTTTCAACACACCAACTCTTTTAGGCTTCTGATAGCCAGCGTTTTCCCTTTTGAACAAGAAATTATCTTTCACGTTTTGTGTCATGGTAAGGAATTTGTACTTATTCCGCAGCCTTGCACGAGAATGATGGATTTCTCCGTGTTTCATGCCTAAGTGACCATCGGTCAGTCGGCGCAGATGGACACACTCGTGTTCCTGCTACGGTTCGTTTTCTAATCTGGGGAAACAACCCATAATTTGCACAAACAAAAACAATTAGTGAATGCATGTAAATTTTGAGTGGTCGGTAAAATTTGACATGACCTCTTATTGATGATGAGAGCGGAATAGGACGTTCGCTCTTAAAACATTCGAGATTGTTTCATCTCAAACACAAGTCGGTGTCGGGTGATAAAGTCTTCAAATAATCTCACGGTTTTGCAAACGTTGCAATAAAACATGTTATTCTGAGAAAAGCTTTTTATTTCTCCGCTGAGGTGCTGCTCTTTCTAAAGTGCATGTTATTGGCACACCATTGATTTACCGTCCAAGCAATGAAAGTGGAAACGTGAATGGAGACAGAGACGGTGCGGGCTGCATGCACACCATGGCTGCAGTGGTAAATGAAACACACCAAATACTGCAAACACTTCGAACGAAAGACGGACGCGTTGTTGAAGCCATAGCAAGGTGGATGAAACTTAAACCTCAAAACCGTGAAAGTGTACAGATCTACTTTGAAGGCCGGCTGCTATAATCTCAACGACGAGCTGGTTTACATGTTGCATGTACAACCAGTACAAGCCACGATAGGAAAGAAGCAGAGAAGTTCGCACCTGGAAACCAGCAACTGCGGGTGCCAGCAGCAAGAAGCGGTGACAATGAAGTAGCAGCAACAGCTAGCAAGAACGGCAGTAAACAGCGGCGACAAATCGCAGTAGACATATATCATCCTCCTCCTCCTCCTCCTCATCATCATCATAATCATCATCAACATCATCCTCCTCCTCATCATCATCATAATCATCATCATCATCATCATCATCATCATCATCATCATCATCATCATCATCATCATCATCATCATCATCATCATCATCATCATCATCGTCGTCATCGTCATCGTCATCATCATCATCATCACCATCACCATCACCACCACCACCATCATCATCATCATCATCATCATCGTCATCATCATCGTCATCATCATCATCATCATCATCATCATCATCATCATCATCATCATCATCATCATCATCATCATCATCATCACCATCATCGTCATCATCGTCGTCGTCCTCCTCCTCCTCCTCCTCCTCCTCCTCCTGCTCCTCCTCCTGCTCCTGCTCCTGCTCCTGCTCCTCCTCCTCCTCCTCCTCCTCCTCCTCCTCCTCCTCCTCCTCCTCCTCCTCCTCCTCCTCCTCCTCCTCCTCCTCCTCCTCCTCCTCCTCCTCCTCCTCCTCCTCCTCCTCCTCATCTTCCTCATCCGCAGCAGCAGCAGCAGCAACAACAACTACAACAGCAGCTACACATACTACAACAGCTACAACAGCAGCAGCAGTAGCACCACCCTGGGTATTGGCTGACGTGCGTCCACAGTCAACATGCACTTGGACTGGAACTCGGGGGTCGAGTGGAGAGAGAGGCGCTTTTCCCGGTTGCCTTGCTGCGTAAGGTCACCGCTTCCTCACTTCTCTTTGAGCCGGGGCACCAGGACGAGGAGCCATTGTTGTTACGGAAGGTCAAGGCCAAAGAGTCAGGGGTCAGCCAGTCAAGGCGCTCTCGGACAAAGTTGCAACTGCAAAAGGTCGCGACACGTCTGCGAGGCGGACCGCTTGTTACATTGCGAGTGCTTGGCAGCGAGGTGGAGCGAGCACAGAAAAAGCGCGCACGGACAGTTTGCGTGAGAAATGTGACGGTCGCATTCTGCAAGTCAGGCGTCTGCAGAAGTCTGGGACTTTTTCCCGCTGACCAAGTTTTCAAAGGTTCTTCACCCACAAAGACTGACCTGTTGAACTAATGTTTCTTTTTTGCCCTGATTTTGAATGTCAGAATGGATATTCTGGCTGTAGAAGTGCGCGAGAAAGAAAGACTGACGTGGTGTGCACTATTCGAGCGGAGACACTCGAATTTTCCTCATCTAGAAACACTGGCCGCTAGGCTTTCGGGACCTACTCCAGCAGGAGGCGGCCCCAAGCAGCCACTGAAGCTACCGCGGAGTACTGGGACTCAGCTCATTTAGACCTGGCTGTGATCCAAACCACCCCGAAATACTCACATCACAACCCTGACACACAAAACTGGTCAGCAAACTTTGCTTTTAACCCCAAGAGACATCCCTACAATCATCAAAAGGCAGCCCTACAAACCTCTACCACCAGAAACTACGTCCTCAGTCGTCACATCTTCTGGCACGACGATCATCTTATGGCGTGTTACATATTTTCTCCAAAGGTACTGCATGTTCCTCCCTGAAAATAAACTGGACTCCGTAATGTCAACAAAATACCCGATAAAAGGAAGATAAAGAGCAAGCAGTGACGATAAGTGTTGAATGTGACTGTTTAAAAAATGGCCGTTAAACCTCATTCATTCATTCATTGAGCTACAAAAGTCAGAGATATGGAGACGGGGGAAACGTTTGAGGCATGCTAAATCACAGCATTTTCATGTGCCTTTGACTGACATTAACACCAGTGAAAAGTTCGCCCGCGGAGAGCTTTTGTTGTGCCAGGTGAAACTTTGCTCTGCAAAGCAAAAAGCGGGTGAGGGGGCAAGCATGGCGCTGAAAACGGCAACAGCCAGCACGGCGCATCCCTGCAGGCAGACACCACAAGACAGGCCCGACGACAGACAGCGCGATCCCTGGGCTGCTGCGGGATGCCGAGGGAAGAAATTCCGAGACAGAGTCAAAGGTCACGCATGAGGCGCACATGAACTGAAAACTGGTTGAAGGATCATGCATGCATTGAACAACTCCGAGAAAAGGGATTCCTTCCCAAACATTGCACGCTGGAAGACGTCGAAACACAGCATATGAAACAGCAGAAGTTGGTTCCTGAGCAGTTCCGCAGGTGTTCACATCCGAAAAACTGCGGCAAACACATCCCATCTTTCCAACCACAGAGAGCAGCCGACAGGTAGAAGCAGGCGAAACCATCACCTGTGAAAATGCGTTCAACATCTAAGTTCCTGTTGACCCAAGGTTTGCTTTTACATCAAGAGGTTTGTGCACCACAACGCGCCAAAATTATCCCCGGGCAAAAAACGTTGTGAGCGTGAACGCGGCCCTGCAGTGGCGCTGGTAGCACTAAGACGCCAGACGCAGTGGCCATTGTGTGGCGACCATCATGGCGGACGATGGCCCGGATGTGCCAGGTTGCACAGTTTGGCGCCAAGTCGTCATGCAGCTCGTGCGCAAGCGCGTGCAAACACTGCTCAGCACAGCTTGCATGAAAATTGGGGGGTACAGTTACCGTCTTTCTCGCAGCCGTCAGCTTGGGGTGGAATTGTGGGACGACTAAAGGATCTATATTTAGGTTCTGCCTTCAGGGAGGACGCGTTCATTGTAGGATCCAAAGAACACCCCCTATTTCCACCTTGCCCCTTTTATTTCTGCTTTCTCTCTTCCTCTGCTTCCCGCTTCTCCTGCTTCCTGCTCCTCCTGCTTCCTGCTTCTCCTACTTCTCCTGCTTTTTCTGCTTCCTCTCCTTCTCCTTCCACTGCTTCCGTCTCCTGCTCGTGTTCCTCTTCTTCACGTCGCTCCTGTTTCTTCAGCTCCGCCTCCTCGTCATGCTTGTCCTGCTCATCTCACTGGTGCTGTCGCTCGTCTGCCTCCTGCTCTTCCTCGTTATTTTCATCGTATTCGTCCCCGCCGTCGTTTTTCTCCACCTCCTCGTCCTCTTTATTGTCGTCCTTTCCCCCCTTGTTCTTGTCGTCGTTGTCCTCTGCGAACTCCTTCGCTTTGTGACCAGTTAGCAGCTGATCGCAACACCTATAGAGAAGATGAGAAACCGTTTCCCACATAACCACACAAATACAAACAACACTTTTTATTTCTTATTGCACTCAAGGCCTTTCATAAAGAAAACATAAATGCCATTCGCTGTTTCTGAAAAGTTCCCAAGGTCTGTTTCATTCTCGAGCCAATTTTGGAGAGACAATATTGGTTATGGAAAAAGTAACACCATGTTGAATAATTGAATATAACGAATTTCTCTAAGGGGGTTCTAAATCCCACTTATCTGCCCCATGAAGTCCTGGCTCCAACGGAATGTGGCCTTTCTCCTGGAGTAGAGTGTTACAGGAGAATGTGCACCGCTCCGCATGCAGTCCGTGTTTTCCTATGCAAAAGTTTGCTTTGGTGTCGTCTGCAGTTTCATGCCGTGCACCACTGGAGAGCTTTGTATCGCGCCCGCTCTGCCGGAAGCGCTCCGTCTGCCGCATGGGGAAAACTGGCAGCAAGCTACTTATTTTGTCTCAGTATGGCTGTCATTCAGTACGCAGTCTTATGAGAAATGCTTGCTTTGCAAAATGTAGATGTTTGTGAGGTTTGTTCGTCTGCAGGAATTTTTCGGTGACGTTCTCGATTGCGTGCGTCTGTGTGTGGTCATCACAGTGTTCATTCGTCATCCGATAATGCCCTGGTGCAGTTTGATGGGTTGAGGGTGTTTCTGGGGCTGTGTCGACTGATCTTCGTTTGTTGTATCTCTGTCCACCGACCCGAGGACGAAGAGCCACGAAGATCCTGTTTCAGTTGTACAAAAGATATTCTAATGTAACCAACTTTGGTGATAAACAATGAAACGCAAGACTTTTGTTGTTTTTTAAAGTTGAAACAGATGAGGACAGTGATGTTTTGGCACAATAGCCCAGCATTCACAGCACTGAAATCACTGCCTAACACGGATTCACAAAGCAAAAGTCTTCCGAACATTTGTCCTGTAACTGTTTCGGCACAATAGCACAGCATTCACGGCACTGAAATCACTGCCTAACACGGATTCACAAAGCAAAAGTCTTCCAAACATTTTCCCTGTAACTGTTTCGGCAAAATAGCACAGCATTCACAGCACTGATATCACTGCCTAGCACGGATTCACAAAGCAAAAGTCTTCCAAACATTTGCCCTGTAACTGTTTCGGCACAATAGCACAGCATTCACGGCACTGAAATCACTGCCTAACACGGATTCAAAAGGCAAAAAGTCGTCAGATCAAAACGTGCCAGCACCAGAGGACTTCCGGGGACGTTGCCAGAGCGACATCGGAGCACGCTGTTCAGCCTGAAATCCAGGTCACCATCGAGAAGACTGCATCGCGGAGAGCAAACACTGGAAACCCCTCCAGACCTACATACGGAGGGCCAGCTTAATCCAGAACTCCAGCGGCGTGGAGGACGAGCCGCGCACAAAGCCCGCCGTCGCCCTTGTCAACAGGCACCCTGACAGGGGCCACGACTCAAGGCGACCAAGTCAGGAGCTGAACACGGGCTACAAGTAGAGGGGGGTGGGGGTGAGGGGGTGGTGGTGCGGGGTGGGCAGAAGGTGACGGAGGACTTGAAGCTTGCACGAGTGGGAGAGACATTTAGGACGGGCGAAAGTGGTTTATGGACAAAGGTGAAACCGAGTGGCTGAGGAAAGCTAAAAGGGTTACTCGGTCAAAGATGTCAAACGTGTTTGTGAAATTCTTTTATGGGAGAATAGGGTGTGATACATTTCTGGCTCTCTAATATTTAAAAAGACCGCTTTGTTTTGGATTGCAGTGTTTCAAATTTATTGTTGTAATTTGTTTCTGGCAGATGATGGAAGAAAAAGCGAAAGTCCACAGTTCAAGACAAGATGGCTGGTTATCAGCAGTCCCACTTGATGCAACAGCCAACGCGGGGCTAAGTTCTTGTCTTGTTATCAAAACGAAGACGAGTTCGAGACTGTGTGATACAAGAAAAACGATAGGCCGAAATTTTCTACTAAACAGTCTTCGTCACACACATCACTTAGGCTGGTGCTCCTGTAAGTACCTACTGGTTCCTCTCGCGCCTGACTAAATATTTTTAGTTTTAAATTTGCGTCTCATTCATTACCCCCGCCATGGAGGTAATGTTTTTGGGACGGATGGTTGGTTCATTAGTTTGCTATTCAGTGTGCAAAATAACTCAAAACAAATTTGATGAAATTTGGTGGTAGGTAAAGGTTTTCTCCCAGGAACAATCCACTAAATGTTGGAGGTTATTTGTCATCCAGTTTTGGAAGTTGAACCATATATTTTAAAAAGTTATCGATCACCGCCATAGGCTGGCGTGTGCGTTCCTACTCTCATGGATCGCTATAAGCGTTATGATAATTACGAAGAACATAAAAATACAAGGACCTGCCAAGAAGAAATATCTTACGTGTTTCTGAAAGGAAACAGGGGCAATGGACCGTGTATAAACTACACGACAAAGTTGAAGAGGGTTTTATAAAATACTGAATGTCAAATTGTTTTTGAATTTTTTTTTTACGTAACAGTTTTTAACGAACAAAAAGGGCAAGCGGCGATTGAGTAAGAATATGACGATTAGCTGCGATGCTAGCAGTTCACAGCGACAGTTCACAGCGACAATTCACAGCTGCAATTCAAAGGGTTGGTATTTATCACTGAAGGTCACCAACCTTCAGACGTGTGTAGGAACGAATCGGGTTAAGCAGGGTGGATAGCGCTGGAGTGCCATAGAAACTCAACAGGACGGAGGAAAAGCCTGATCTGAGTGAGTCAGAGTAACAGGAGAATATGGACAGCAATGAATCATTGAAGACTGGTGGACAGAGAGATCTAAAAGCTGGTTGGAGAGAGGCGGAACATGGTGGACAGAGAGATCTGAAAGCTGGCTGGAGCAAGGCAGGACATGGTGGACAGAGAGATCTGAAAGCTGGCTGGAGAGAGGCGGGACATGATGGACAGAGAGATCTGAAAGCTGGACAGAGGCGGGACATGGTGGACAGAGAGATCTGAAAGCTGGCTGGAGCAAGGCGGAACATGGTGGACAGAGAGATCTGAAAGCTGGCTGGAGAAAGGCGGGACATGGTGGACAGAGACATCTGAACACTGGCTGGAGCAAGGCAGGACATTGTGGACAGAGAGATCTGAAAACTGGCTGGAGAGAGGCAGGACATGGTGGACAGAGAGATCTGAAAGCTGGCTGGAGAGAGGCAGGACATGGTGGACAGAGAGATCTGAAAGCTGGCTGGAGCAAGGCGGGACATGGTGGACAGAGAGATCTGAAAGCTGGAGAGAGGCAAGACATGGTGGACAGAGAGATCTGAAAGCTGGCTGGAGCAAGGTGGGACATGGTGGACAGAGACATCTGAAAGCTGGCTGGAGAGAGGCGGGACATGGTGGACAGAGAGATCTGAAAGCTGGAGCAAGGCAGGACATGGTGGACAGAGAGATCTGAAAGCTGGAGAGAGGCGGGACATGGTGGACAGAGAGATCTGAAAGCTGGAGAGAGGCGGGACATGGTGGACAGAGAGATCTGAAAGCTGGCTGGAGCAAGGCGGGACATGGTGGACAGAGAGATCTGAAAGCTGGAGCAAGGCGGGACATGGTGGACAGAGAGATCTGAAAGCTGGAGAGAGGCGGGACATGGTGGACAGAGAGATCTGAAAGCTGGAGCAAGGCAGGACATGGTGGACAGAGAGATCTGAAAGCTGGAGAGAGGCGGGACATGGTGGACAGAGAGATCTGAAAGCTGGAGCAAGGCGGGACATGGTGGACAGAGAGATCTGAAAGCTGGCTGGAGCAAGGCGGGACATGGTGGACAGAGAGATCTGAAAGCTGGCTGGAGAGAGGCGGGACATGGTGGACAGAGAGATCTGAAAGCTGGCTGGAGCAAGGCGAAACATGGTGGACAGAGAGATCTGAAAACTGGCTGGAGAGAGGCGGGACATGGTGGACAGAGACATCTGAAAGCTGGCTGGAGAGAGGCGGGACATGGTGGACAGAGAGATCTGAAAGCTGGCTGGAGCAAGGCGGGACATGGTGGACAGAGAGATCTGAACACTGGCTGGAGCAAGGCAGGACATTGTGGACAGAGAGATCTGAAAGCTGGCTGGAGAGAGGCAGGACATGGTGGACAGGGAGATCTGAAAGCTGGCTGGAGAGAGGCAGGATATGGTGGACAGAGAGATCTGAAAGCTGGCTGGAGAGAGGCAGGACATGGTGGACAGAGAGATCTGAAAGCTGGCTGGAGCAAGGTGGGACATGGTGGACAGAGACATCTGAAAGCTGGCTGGAGAGAGGCGGGACATGGTGGACAGAGAGATCTGAAAGCTGGTTGGAGAAAGGCGGGACATGGTGGACAGAGACATCTGAAAGCTGGCTGGAGAGAGGCGGGACATGGTGGACAGAGAGATCTGAAAGCTGGACAGAGGCGGGACATGGTGGACAGAGAGATCTGAAAGCTGGAGCAAGGCGGGACATGGTGGACAGAGAGATCTGAAAGCTGGCTGGAGCAAGGCGGGACATGGTGGACAGAGAGATCTGAAAGCTAGAGCAAGGCGGGACATGGTGGACAGAGAGATCTGAAATCTGGCTGGAGAGAGGCGGGACATGGTGGACAGAGAGATCTGAAAGCTGGTGGAGAAAGGCAGGACATGGTGGACAGAGAGATCTGAAAGCTGGCTGGAGCAAGGTGGGACATGGTGGACAGAGAGATCTGAAAGCTGGAGCAATGCGGGACATGGTGGACAGGGAGATCTGAAAGCATGGAGCAAGGCAGAACATGGTGGACAGAGAGATCTGAAAGCTGGCTGGAGCAAGGCGGGACATGGTGGACAGAGAGATCTGAAAGATGGAGAGAGACGGGACATGGTGGACAGATACATCTGAAAGATGGATCAAGGCGGGACATGGTGGACAGAGAGATCTGAAAGCTGGCTGGAGAAAGGCAGGACATGGTGGACAGAGAGATCTGAAAGCTGGCTGGAGCAAGGCGAAACATGGTGGACAGAGAGATCTGAAAGCTGGACAGATGCGGGACATGGTGGACAGAGAGATCTGAAAGCTGGAGCAAGGCGGGACATGGTGGACAGAGAGATCTGAAAGCTGGCTGGAGCAAGGCGGGACATGGTGGACAGAGAGATCTGAAAGCTAGAGCAAGGCGGGACATGGTGGACAGAGAGATCTGAAAGCTGGCTGGAGAGAGGCGGGACATGGTGGACAGAGACATCTGAAAGCTGGCTGGAGAGAGGCGGGACATGGTGGACAGAGAGATCTGAAATCTGGCTGGAGAGAGGCGGGACATGGTGGACAGAGAGATCTGAAAGCTGGCTGGAGCAAGGCAGGACATGGTGGACAGAGAGATCTGAAAGCTGGCTGGAGAGAGGCGGGACATGGTGGACAGAGAGATCTGAAAGCTGGCTGGAGAGAGGCGGGACATGGTGGACAGAGAGATCTGAAAGCTGGCTGGAGCAAGGCAGGACATGGTGGACAGAGAGATCTGAAAGCTGGCTGGAGAGAGGCGGGACATGGTGGACAGAGAGATCTGAAAGCTGGCTGGAGAGAGGCGGGACATGGTGGACAGAGACATCTGAAAGCTGGCTGGAGAGAGGCGGGACATGGTGGACAGAGAGATCTGAAAGCTGGCTGGAGAGAGGCAGGACATGGTGGACAGAGAGATCTGAAAGCTGGCTGGAGCAAGGCGGGACATGGTGGACAGAGAGATCTGAAAGCTGGCTGGAGAGAGGCGGGACATGGTGGACAGAGAGATCTGAAAGCTGGCTGGAGAGAGGCGGGACATGGTGGACAGAGAGATCTGAAAGCTGGCTGGAGAGAGGCGGGACATGGTGGACAGAGAGATCTGAAAGCTGGCTGGAGAGAGGCGGGACATGGAGAGGGAGGAGTATCACAGTAATTGCACGCTGAGAAACCTTTAAAGGAGGACGAAATTTTGAAAAGCCTGGTGGTTTTCTGGGACGTGGGACGGGGTGGAGCGAGGCACGGATGAAACCAAAAACGCTGTCTGAATGTTACATGGAAAAGGGTGCTCGGACGATAAGTGTGTGTAGTGGGTAGCGTAGGGTGTAGAGGATGGAATGATACATGGAAAAGGGTGCACGGACGATAAGTATATGGAGTGGGTAGCGTAGGGTGTAGAGGATGGAATGATACATGGAAAAGGGTGCACATACGATAAGTGTGTGTAGTGGGTAGCGTAGGGTGTAGAGGATGGAATGATACATGGAAAAGGGTGCACGGACGATAAGTGTGTGTAGTGGGTAGCGTAATGTGTAGAGGATGGAATGATACGTGGAAAAGGGTGCACGGACCATAAGTGTGTGTAGTGGGTAGCGTAGGGTGTAGAGGATGGAATGATACATGAAAAAGGGTGCACGGACGATAAGTGTGTGTAGTGGGTAGCGTAATGTGTAGAGGATGGAATGATACATGGAAAAGGGTGCACATACGATAAGTATGTGGAGTGGGTAGCGTAGGGTGTAGAGGATGGAATGATACATGGAAAAGGATGCACGGACGATAAGTGTGTGTAGTGGGTAGCGTAGGGTGTAGAGGATGGAATGATACATGGAAAAGGGTGCACGGACGATAAGTATATGGAGTGGGTAGCGTAGGGTGTAGAGGATGGAATGATACATGGAAAAGGGTGCACATACGATAAGTGTGTGTAGTGGGTAGCGTAGGGTGTAGAGGATGGAATGATACATGGAAAAGGGTGCACGGACGATAAGTGTGTGTAGTGGGTAGCGTAATGTGTAGAGGATGGAATGATACATGGAAAAGGGTGCACGGACGATAAGTGTGTGTAGTTTGTAGCGTAGGGTGTAGAGGATGGAATGATACATGAAAAAGAGTGCACGGACGATAAGTGTGTGTAGTGGGTAGCGTAGGGTGTAGAGGATGGAATGATACATGGAAAAGGGTGCACATACGATAAGTATGTGGAGTGGGTAGCGTAGGGTGTAGAGGATGGAATGATACATGAAAAGGGTGCACGGACGATAAGTGTGTGTAGTGGGTAGCGTAGGGTGTAGAGGATGGAATGATACATGGAAAAGGGTGCACGGACGATAAGTATATGGAGTGGTTAGCTTAGGGTGTAGAGGATGGAATGATACATGGAAAAGGGTGCACATACGATAAGTATGTGGAGTGGGTAGCGTAGGGTGTAGAGGATGGAATGATACATGAAAAAGGGTGCACGGACGATAAGTGTGTGTAGTGGGTAGCGTAATGTGTAGAGGATGGAATGATACATGGAAAAGGGTGCACATACGATAAGTATGTGGAGTGGGTAGCGTAGGGTGTAGAGGATGGAATGATACATGGAAAAGGGTGCACGGACGATAAGTGTGTGTAGTGGGTAGCGTAGGGTGTAGATGATGGAATGATACATGAAAAAGGGTGCACGGACGATAAGTGTGTGTAGTGGGTAGCGTAGGGTGTAGAGGATGGAATGATACATGGAAAAGGGTGCACGGACGATAAGTGTGTGTAGTGGGTAGCGTAGGGTGTAGAGGATGGAATGATACATGGAAAAGGGTGCACGGACGATAAGTATGTGGAGTGTGGTGTGGGGTGGGATACAGGATGATATGATGAGTGGAAAAGGGTGCAAAGCCGATAAGTGTGTGTAGTGTGTTGGGATGGGGTGTAGAGGATGGAATGATGAGTGGGAAAGGGAGGGATGTGTAAGTTAGTACGATGCTGGAGTGTAAGTGGGATGGGTTATGCATGAAATGCATGTGTTGGGGCATGAAATAGAATGGGGTGTGAAATTGGGTGTATTCAAAATGAGTTGTGATGTGTTAGGACATAAAATTAATAGGATGAGATGAGACATTGAGTGCATAATGCAAAATGGGTTGGAATGTATTGAGTCATGAGAAAAGCGAGGTGAATACAGTGTGTCAAATAGGATAGGTTGGGATGTATTCACATACGAAATAGAGTGAGGAGTCAAATTGGGTGCGTAATGCAAGACGGGTTGGGCATGGGAAGTGTTGGAACATGAAGCAGAGTGGGATCATGGGGAGTGGGTTGTGGGGTAATATGGTGTGACAGTGTGGGGTGGGGACGGAATGTGGGGTGGGGATGGGATGTGGGGTGGGGATGAGGTGTGGGGTGGTGATGGGGTGGATTGGCGTGCAAAGGCAGGGAAAACACTCCAAGAGAGAGGACGGGTGGGGCCTTGGTGTGGCACCCGTGTCAGTCTGTCACCCACCCCACCCCTGTCAGACTCTCCTGGCAGCTCACCTCAGTCTGGAGTGCTTAGCTCACCTGCAATCACACCTCTCCGTGAGTGGCCCGCTCCTCCTTCCCAGCATTGAATTTCCGCTCTCCAAGCCTGGGCGCTGTGCCCTCGTCATCTCCGCGTGGAGAGCGTCCTGGCTTTTTTTTTTTCGTTTTGCTGTTACGTCCTACTTTTCCACTCCTCTCCACTCGGCAAATCTTGTCGGATTACACGTTTGTAAAAATGATTGTAAAAAAAAATCCGCAAAATCTCTATGCGCATAGAGAACGAGCGCCGCGCATCCTCTCGTGAACTCGATGTTCTGCATTTGTCCCCGAGATTGCAGGGATGGATACAATTGTGTCACAGTATAGTGTGATTCGGGCACCAAACTTACCAGCATACATTCAATTTTATTATTATTTTCGCATTTTCTACACGAGCCAAAGCAGTGGTAAATCTGATCTTCCACATCTTATTGGTCAAAGGAAATCTAAGCGAACACAATTTTCCTCAAAAAGAAAATATTTCGTCCGTTTAAAATATCCCTTTTCCATTGAACACACGCTAATAAATAAATGAATAAATAAATAAGGAGTGGAAAAACATATAGAAAATGTCTGTTTAAGCAATTAAGCTTCCACGAAGACGAAAAGCATTGCTTAACACGTACTGTAAGTTCATACGTGAGTTCCCATTTGTAAGCAATCATTAATGTTGCTTTCTTCACGAGAAAAAACGGAATTGCAAAAGCGTGACATTGCCACATACACCTTCTTGCAAACACGCACTTTGCAGATCAGTAACGAACAAAGGGAAGCCTGTAAGACATGTTGTCACTGACACACGCAGTTCAGATGGTCAGAAACCCCAAGACTTCTTTAAGACGTGTCACTGACACACGCTGTTAAGATGGTCAGAAACTCCGAGACGCCTTTAAGACATACTGTCACTGACATACGCAGTTCAGATGGTCAGAAACCCCAAGACTTCTTTAAGACGTGTCACTGACACACGCTGTTAAGATGGTCAGAAACTCCAAGACGCCTTTAAGACATACTGTCACTGACACACGCAGTTAAGATGGTCAGAAACTCCGAGACGCCTTTAAGACATAATGTCACTGACACACACAGTTAAGATGGTCAGAAACTCCAAGACGCCTTTAAGACATACTGTCACTGACACACGCTGTTAAGATGGTCAGAAACTCCAAGACGCCTTTAAGACATGTCACTGACACACGCTGTTAAGATGGCCAGAAACTCCAAGACGCCTTTAAGACATACTGTCACTGACACACGCAGTTAAGATTGTCAGAAACTCCGAGACGCCTTTAAGACATACTGTCATTGACACACGCAGTTAAACTGGTCAGAATATCCAAGACGTCGTTACGGCATACTGTCACTGACACACGCAGTTAAGATGGTCAGAAGCTCCAAGACGCCTTTAAGACATACTGTCATTGACACACACAGTTAAACTGGTCAGAATATCCAAGACGTCGTTACGGCATACTGTCACTGACACACGCAGATAAGATGGTCAGAAACTCCGAGACGCCTTTAAGACATGTCACTGACACACGCTGTTAAGATGGTCAGAAACTCCAAGACGCCTTTAAGACATACTGTCACTGACACACGCAGTTCAGATGGTCAGAAACTCCGAGACGCCTTAAAGACATGTCACTGACACACGCAGTTAAGATGGTCAGAAACTCCGAGACGCCTTTAAGACATACTGTCATTGACACACGCAGTTAAACTGGTCAGAATATCCAAGACGTCGTTACGGCATACTGTCACTGACACACGCAGATAAGATGGTCAGAAACTCCAAGACGCCTTTAAGACATACTGTCATTGACACACACAGTTAAACTGGTCAGAATATCCAAGACGTCGTTACGGCATACTGTCACTGACACACGCAGTTAAGATGGTCAGAAACTCCGAGACGCCTTTAAGACATGTCACTGACACACGCTGTTAAGATGGTCAGAAACTCCGAGGCGCCTTTAAGACATGTCACTGACACACGCAGTTAAGATGGTCAGAAACTCCAAGACGCCTTTAAGACATACTGTCACTGACACACGCAGTTAAGATGGTCAGAAACTCCGAGACGCCTTTAAGACATACTGTCATTGACACACGCAGTTAAACTGGTCAGAATATCCAAGACGTCGTTACGGCATACTGTCACTGACACACGCAGTTAAGATGGTCAGAAGCTCCAAGACGCCTTTAAGACATACTGTCATTGACACACACAGTTAAACTGGTCAGAATATCCAAGACGTCGTTACGGCATACTGTCACTGACACACGCAGATAAGATGGTCAGAAACTCCGAGACGCCTTTAAGACATGTCACTGACACACGCAGTTAAGATGGTCAGAAACTCCAAGACGCCTTTAGGACATGTCACTGACACACGCTGTTAAGATGGTCAGAAACGCCAAGACGCCTTTAAGACGCAAGTGGCTCTCTGAGACGTCTTGTCTGAGGAATCCGCGCCATCCGGGTGGAGGGAAAGGCAGAGGGACTCGCGACGCCCCGAGATACACAGTGAGAGAAAGGGGTGGCAGGACCTCTGCCTCGTCCCCAGTGTCGCTTGCAGGGAAAGTGGAGGAAGTCTCTAACTCGATGGGACGCTAGGGCGAATCCTATCCCACTCGCACCCGGAATGCTGCCTCGCCACCCCGGGTAGCTTCCATCAGCACGCACCCGTGTTTGCACAGGCGAGTTGGAGATGGCTCGGGACGAACATTCCTTTCACTTGTGTACAAACATTTATGAAATATGATTTCTCCCCAGCCAGAGGTGTAATGGAGGTGGGGCGACTTGAAAGGGAGCACAGAAAGGTTGTTGCTTTTTGTCCGCCGTGCTGTCGCTCCTGCTCCTCCAGAACTCAAGAGCTTTTCCTTTTGATCAGCGTCCTCTCCAGTCTTTCCCTGGGGATATCTTGTCTTTTGCTCTACATGCAGACGCTGGCTTTTAGACTCGCCCTGTGTGTGTGTGTGTGTGTGTGTGTGTGTGTGTGTGTGTGTGTGTGTGTGTGTGTGTGTGTGTGTGTGTGTGTGTGTGTGTGTGTGTGTGTGTGTGTTTGTGTATATGTGTGTGAAGTGTTATCTTTTTCTAAGAAGACGTAATTTTTAAAATTTGAGTCTGTTTGTATTCGTGGGCACAGGGATCTTCTCACTGCAGGTGATCGGACTCAAGATGCGACATGTTTGTGTCAAAACTTATAAAAAGTAAAATGTCGTTATGACATTTCATTGTTGTCGACAAAACTGAGGTGCAGTACGCAAGATTGAAACGCCGTAGGAGACAACATTGCAACTGTGACCTCTGACACATGAAAGTCGCGTCTTGGTGTCTCAAAAGGCACGAAGTGAAATCTTGTCAGCAGAATTTCTATATTTAGAAATGTAGGCGTTTGGCACGTGAGGTGACGCGATATTGCAAAAAAAAGTGCGTAATTAAATCAAAACTGCAATGTTGCTGTGTCTCTGTTTCGACACACGTTTGCCCCCATGGACTCACGCCTGTCTCCTCACGCCCTCCTTTTCTCCCCCCCCCCCCTTCCCCCTCTTTCCCCCTCTCCCCTCCTCTCCCCCCCCTTCCCCCTCTTCCCCCCTCTCCCCTCCCCTTCCCCTCTTCCCCCTCTCCCCTCCCCTCCCCTCTTTCCCCCTCTCCCCTCCTCTCCCCCCCCCTTCCCCCTCTCCCCCTCTCCCCTCCCCTTCCCCTCTTCCCCCCTCTCCCCTCCCCCTCCCCCGTCCAACGGCAGCGACAAGGGCACCTTGTGACCCCTCGTCTCTCTAGTGTCTGCATCCACATCGTAATGGCCACTCCTCCTCCCTTTCCTCCTCGCCTTGTCCTAGAACAAACGGGTGGCCCCACTCTCTGTTTAGACCGCCCTCTCCCAATTAACTCATCGCAAAACTTTGAAATATCATCCACCCGGTTCAAGTGCCGTACTCCGCTGTTGCTTGCACCCTGGGTGGGCGCGCATAGAGCGGTTTTGGATGGAAGGTGCCGCCAACCTCGACTGAGGTGATTGCGACAATAGGGGTGGATATTGAGCCAGCACCACCCCGGATATTGTCCGCGAGGTCGGGTGGCTGAGCGTGTATTTGCCGCGGTTGTGTGGGAGGGAGAGGGAGACGGTGGAGGAGGGATGGATGGGGGTTGATTCAGCCTTCGTCCGAGTGTTTAGACAAAGCAACCCTGTGTTGTACATGCAATATGAGCAGTGGCGAGGGAGAAGGCTGGAGCGCTATGGAGACTCATACGCTGCTCTGTTTGCGTCTATGAGGGTAGAATTTCTCCTTCGCTGAAGCCCGAGATGTCTTCGTTTAAGTTTATGGGCTGTTGTTTTGTTTGCAGTCGTTCGTTTTATTTTTCTGGCTGAGCCATTGTGTATCCCCTTCTACTGTAATCCTCTTTTCATCTCTTCCTAATTTCATTTCCTGTTACTCATCATCACTCATAACACTGTTCCCCTCGTGTTTTTCCTCCATATTTTTCTCCTGTATGCTGCTTCTTGTCTTGCTCCTTCTTTTCTTTGCTTTTCTTGGTCACGTGTTTATACCTCATCCTTCTCTCTTCCCTCTCTCTCTCTCGTCCTCCCATTCAGTGCTGTCGTCGTTGTCGTCGTCTGGCTCCAGTCCTTCCTTCTACAGCGACTACAACAACAACAACAACAACAACAACAACTACTACTACTACTACTACTACTACTACTACTACTACTACTACTACTACTACTACTACTACCATCGCTGAAAGAGTCGTTATCACCCAAATTTCCGGACACTGTACCCGAGTTTTGAAATCTCGGCCTTACAGTCACGTGACTCGCACGCCCAGAGAGTTATGCTAAGATCCGGCCGCGTTAATGTATCTGCGTTTTGTGACAAACGTCTTGCTCGGCGATACTGTACTCCATGCACCGTAACGGTCCGCGTGATTCGGGTGTAATCTTAAGCTAAACGACGTTTATAAATGTCCGTTCTCGCGAGAAATGCCGAGATTTGAAACTCGGGTACAGTGTCCGGAAATTTGGGTGATAACGACCATTTCAGCACTACTACCACCACCATCACTACTATTATTACTACTGCTACTACTACTACTACTACTACTACTACTACTACTACTACTACACCACCACCACCACTATCACTACCACTACCACTACTACTACTATTGCTGCTGCTGTAGTTCCACTTCCTCTTCCCTGGGTAATAATAATTTTCTTAACATCTTTACTTCCTTGCGTAAACATTCTTGGTCAAGCACGCATTGTTGCGTAATTTTGAAGACTATGGCATTCTCTTTCTATCACTGTTATCTCCCTTCTCTCTCGAGCGAACTTTCCATTCTCGAGTGAGAGTGGAGCCCGTTGTACTGGGACGGGGTGCCACGATCCGTGTTGTGGTTGGCTGGGACTATTACGGGTGTGAGGGTGTGGAAAGGGTGGGATGACGGGTGGTGGGAGGCGTGGAGAGAGACAGGCACGCCCCAACCGCTGTTTGTGTTCGAGGAGGAGGTCAAGTGGGGGTTACTAGAGCCTCAGGCAACATCGCCCCCACTTTATAACCTTGCCCTGGCAGTCTCGCCACCCCTCCCCCACCCCCATCCCAACCCCCACCCCACCCACCCCTTTTTGGTGATGTGTTGTGCATTGAAGAGTTTCCATGCTATTTATGTGACTTATATATCTTCATTTGTTCGTGGGGTTTTGTCTGACTGCGCGTGGGTTTGTCAGTCGGTCAGTCAGTCGTTTGATCGATTGTTCAGTCTCTCTGCCTACTTGTCTGCCTACCTGTCTGCCTACCTGTCTGCCTACCTGTCTGCCTACCTGTCTGCCTACCTGTCTGCCTACCTGTCTGCCTACATGTCTGCCAACCTGTGTGCCTACATGTCGGTCTACCTGTATGCATACTCGTCTGCCTGACTGCCAACAAGTCGTCCCGTCTGTGTGTGTCTGTGGGTCTCTGCGTATGTGTGCGCGCGCGTGTGTGTGTGTATGTATGTGTGTGTGTGTGTGTGTGTGTGTGTGTGTGTGTGTGTGTTTGTGTGTGTGTGCATGATTTCCATCATTCTCAAGTCGATATTTGGATATTTCGTGCGACTGTTATTTATCGGATTGTGACGCTCTTACAACAGTGCAGTTCTGCCTTTTAACAATGAAATAAGCACCATGCAGGTGTGACACATTACGCAAATAAGATGCAGGTGTGGTTAGCGAAGACAAACGCTGTAAGACAACATCCTCTCAGCAGATAGTTCTATCATCTACCACTGTGACGTGCTCGTTCTTTACTTTAATTTAACTCATCCCAACTGAATAAATTAAATGGCTTGTTTCAATGTCTAGGGGTAAAATCTGGGAGAACCAATGCACGCACCTTCATTTCCTCACTCAAACCACTGATGTAAACTGTCTGATAGTAAAGAAATGGCAAAAACCAGTATCAAAATTCAAATGGATATTTTA
>JAWQFJ010006664.1:7500-22803 GCA_034096865.1 Theodoxus fluviatilis | reverse complement strand
ACAAACACAAAAAACCAGGTGGGTTCGAACCCACAACCCCTCGAAAAAAAGTTTCAGTGTAGAATCGAACCTGGTCATGCATGACCAAGAGCCCAATGCTCTACCAACTGTGCCATTGTAAACTTGTAGGTATGTGAAGCATTTATAACGACCTTGTCATAAACCCTCGTGGTTCGTATTTTGCACTGTAAATTGTAGAAAAATGGATGATAGCATGAACTGTTTGGTATTTCATACGGATCTAACCCATCAACGTCAATATTCTTTTCGTAGTATCGCATTTTGGCGCCTGCTGGTAGAGGTTCAACATATATCGAAGCGTTTTGCTGAAGTAGGAAAGATAACTCGGTTTGACTCGATGTCATTACGCTGAAATGGTCGTTGTCCCCAACATTTCCGGGTCAGGGATTGATTAAATCATCATATTTTTGTGACACTGAGACCAGACCATCAAAACAATTAGCACTAGGCCTTGAATCAAATCGTCGTACGAGATCTTACGTTGACTGCAAATGTACAACAGTGCCGCGTGATTGTGTCGACATTCAGTTAGTTCGCTGGGCCCCTATTCACAACGGCGATTTATCTTTTTAACACTCGATTTATCCCCTATCCCCGCGTTATCTTGATCGGTTAGATAAGGTACGCTCGTCAGAGGATCCTAGGTTGCGCTTTGCTATATATACTGCTTTCTTTGTCGTCTCTTCGATTCTCTTAGATCGTAGATGACGTCATGAGATTACGTCAAAGCGGAACAGGCAGTTGGAATCGTCTGAGTTTAGAGACAAGGGTAGTGAATTAGGCAGTACAGTAGTCGCCGCTTATTAAAAACACATTGGGACCGAACAAAAGTGTTTTTAATAAGCGGCGACTACTGTACTGCCTAATTCACTACCCTTGTCTCTAAACTCAGACGATTCCAACTGCCTGTTCCGCTTTGACGTAATCTCATGACGTCATCTACGATCTAAGAGAATCGAAGAGACGACAAAGAAAGCAGTATATATAGCAAAGCGCAACCTAGGATCCTCTGACGAGCGTACCTTATCTAACCGATCAAGATAACGCGGGGATAGGGGATAAATCGAGTGTTAAAAAGATAAATCGCCGTTGTGAATAGGGGCCCAGCGAACTAACTGAATGTCGACACAATCACGCGGCACTGTTGTACATTTGCAGTCAACGTAAGATCTCGTACGACGATTTGATTCAAGGCCTAGTGCTAATTGTTTTGATGGTCTGGTCTCAGTGTCACAAAAATATGATGATTTAATCAATCCCTGACCCGGAAATGTTGGGGACAACGACCATTTCAGCGTAATGACATCGAGTCAAACCGAGTTATCTTTCCTACTTCAGCAAAACGCTTCGATATATGTTGAACCTCTACCAGCAGGCGCCAAAATGCGATACTACGAAAAGAATATTGACGTTGATGGGTTAGATCCGTATGAAATACCAAACAGTTCATGCTATCATCCATTTTTCTACAATTTACAGTGCAAAATACGAACCACGAGGGTTTATGACAAGGTCGTTATAAATGCTTCACATACCTACAAGTTTACAATGGCACAGTTGGTAGAGCATTGGGCTCTTGGTCATGCATGACCAGGTTCGATTCTACACTGAAACTTTTTTTCGAGGGGTTGTGGGTTCGAACCCACCTGGTTTTTTGTGTTTGTGTGTGTGTGCGTTTTTTTCCTCCTCTTTTCTCGGAGGCTGCGGGTTCGAACCCGATCTTCTTTTTTTCTTCTCCAAAACCTGGAGGTTCAGCGCCAGCGGTTTTTATTAGTAGATTCCTTTCTTGCAGTGTCCCTAGTATGCATTGGTGTACTGTGAATTCCGTACTTTTGTAGCGTTGAATTAAGTTGAAACCCTTTGTAAAAGAATTTACGTGAGAACATCAAAGAATAGAGATGCGTTCCGCCCACCGCCATCTGGGCATGTGGGACATCCTTAATCTCCCAACAACCATCTGGGAAGAAATCCCAAGAGAAGATACACGGGTTAAAGGTGATGCCTTCAGCTGGCCAGAGCAGAGTGTTTATAGAAGGAGAGACAGTGCCTGCGGGAACAAGGGACAAGCCCTGTCAGATCTGAGGGAGAACATCAGAACATCTGGGGCTCTGGTTGGCACCCGTGTGTGTTGGAGTGTGAAAGTTAAGGGAATCTCTAATTGGTCAGAGGTTCTGGGACTCTCTCAGCCATTCAGAGCGGAGGAGTGGAGCGAGAGGAGATAGGAGCTGGAGTGAGAGTTGGTCTACAAATAAATTTCGGGGGATCGAAGGCCGAAAGGCGGACAGGGACGTGTGTGGACACCACTGAGCTACCGCTAGCTACCCCTAGCTACCCCTAGCTACCCCTAGCTACCTCTAGCTACCCCTAGCTCAGTGGTGGACACGGCTTGTCATGTACACTTGTACGCAGTTTTGTAAGGAAGAAGAATAAAGGAGTTTGAAAAGTCACCGGCCCAACTTGTCCTCTCGATATCACATCCATGCTGCAACATCTACTGTCATGCTCGACAGCCGCGCACCTACCACAATATAATGTTTCATGTAAAGCTCGAATAATTTACAATGTTGTTTCCCTGGTCTGGCGAGGACAGAAAATTCACAATCATCGAGTCGATGAGTGCACGATCAACTTGCCCGCATTCGGTGTAAAGTAACGATTAAGTAAGATGATGACAAGAAAATGGCATTAAAGCACAAAATAAAGTTTCATGACAACCAATATCACCGATTACATTAATAACTGACCATTTTTACACGTATAGCTATGTGCTCAAACCTTACAAAGCAAACAAAACACACTGCGGGGAATGTCCCGGACACGCATAAAAACTAAGTGCACGAGTGATCATTTCGCTTTGCTCTCATTTGTTTCATCTGCTCCGACATGGTAAGCTGGCTATGCCAAGAAACCGACATCTATATCAGAATTAGTTGATACATTTTTCTTTCTAGGGTGATGTCCGCAAGGAAGAAAACGCGTTACGTTGACTTTCTCAAGCCCGATGCCCGTCGACGTTACCTCAACAAAATTGAGGTGATCGGTCTAGTGGTTTTTGTGCTCAGTGGCTTTAAACAGCCTACAAAGGCTGATAGGCCGTAAAACGTCATTTATCCATCCATCCATCCATCCATCCATCCATCCATCCATCCATCCATCCATCCATCCATCCATCCATCCATCCACCCATCCATCCATCCATCCATCCATCCATCCATCCATCCATCCATCCATCCATCCATCCATCCATCCATCCACATCCATCCATCCATCCATCCATCCATCCATCCATCCATCCATCCATCCATCCATCCATCCATCCATACCTGCTGACGAAGGACCAACTTGATCCGGAATTGAGGAACATTCTGCCAACGAATGCCATGGACATATTTAATTGTTGTACTCGGAACATCGGCGTACACGTTGGAAGAGTTCAAGAATTATAGGTCTTTGGAAGCCCATCGATTCTTCATAGCAGGATTCGTGGGAGATGTCTGCTGATTCTCGCCGGGTGTTTGTCTCGAAGGTCAGATCTATTCTGTAAATCGTTTTTTTTTTTCCATCCTCTTCGTCAAGCTTCGGTCACCCTGTGCTCAATATTTGGTTTTCACTGATGGTATAAAGAAGTAGGAGCGTTTGACTCCTCTTTTTTGTCTTTTTGTTGGTTGTTAAAACAATCTTTAACGCAGCAAGAAGTCGGCATGGTTGAACGTCTCCCGTAGCACAGCTTAGCAAACAGCGCTTGTCTCCTACCAACATGGCTGAAAACACGTGGCTTCTACAAATAACTCCAGAAGTGACGACAACGCGTCTCCGGCCATACTGAGCTACAAAAATGAGGACATGAGCATTACAATTTAAAAGTGTTTGAAATGAATGAAAACTTATTTCTGAATATGGCACAGGCATGCCTGAATCAAGAAAAAGGAAAACAAGTTTTATCTTTACAAACCTTCACAGTATGAAAGGTTAACTTCGGGTTGCCAGTGCAACTTTTGAAACCGATACAATGTTCGTAACACATGGACAGGGAATGCATATTTTATTGTTTTGCCACCCCTACTGCGGCTCTCATGGGTAGCTGCTACTTTCGATGAACATTTGTCTAACTTTCAGCCCTTGGCCATGTTACTCATTTATGCAGATCAGTGAGGTCAGCAAATTAGCATCTGAACGTGGGAAGTTGACATCCGTTTGTCGGTGGACACGAAATGTTACTTACGTTAGATAAATCTTAGCCATGTATAACGCATTACTGGATATATCTAAGTGCCGGGGTCGGGTGTACAGTTACTGAAAAGAAGAGTAGAAGACAAGCAACCGACTGTTTCTTTCATGAGCAAGTCTGGTCCTGAAGAGGGCCGTTTGGGGGTTGTACTGCCGCCGATGCGGGTAATCACCGCTACAGGATGGAGAGGCAGCGGGTTGGCAGGGGCGTGCAGCGATGCTCTGTATTTCTTTGCGGCAAGCTTTCGAAGCTGAGGCAACCCTGCAAGACTGCCAGGTGTTCTACCTGTGCCATCATCTGCACCGATACCACCATAGTCAGGGACCACGTGACACACCGAGTAAGGGGCCAGTACTCTTGCTCCTCCAGCCACGTGGTCTACCTCATCCGTTGCCGCAGAGGGTGCAGCGACGCATGGTATGTCGGAGAAACCAGCCAACAGCTCCGACAGCGCATGAACAGCCATTGCGCTACCATCAGGAACGGTTCCCCCCTGCCTGTGGCCGAGCACTTCAACCTCCCGAGCCACACCACCTCTGACATGCTCGTCAGTGTGCTAAGAGGTGGACTGACTGACCTACAGCGACGCAGAGTGGCTGAGCTCAAACTCATGTCCAAATTCCACACCCACGAGGATGGCCTCAATAGGGACATGGGACTCCTGAGTCACTATCGATGAAGCTGTCCCCGCACGCCTTTTTAGTGCTTACCCTGTTGAGGCCGCTCCCGCCCCGTGATGTTGGTGCAAAGCACTCCTTTTGGCTTCCTTCACTGAACTCTCCTCACTACCTCGCCGCCCTGCACGTGTTTCACCGGCCCTTGTCACACTATATATTTCTTTTCCACAGCCAGCCTTGTTACTTTGGCCTGATGAAGAAGCCTCAGCTTCAAAAGCTTGCCGAAAAGAAATACAGAGCATCGCTGCACGCCCCTGCCAACCCGCTGCCTCTCCATCCTGTAGCGGTGATTACCCGCATCGGCGGCAGTACAACCCCCAAACGGCCGTCTTCAGGGCCAGACTTGCTCATGAAAGAAACAGTCGGTTGCTTGTCTTCTACTCTTCTTTTCAGTAACGCATTACTGGTAATAGTAACGAAACAATTGATCACAGAAGGAAGTTCAAATACACTTTATGAAGCTGATAAGGTAATTCCATATTGTGTTCTCTCAAGGATATTTCTCCACAGGGGTAACGAAGTAGGTAGGTGAAGCGTGTCCTCGATTTGGTCGCCATTTAAACTGCTTCCATCAGGGTGAAACATTGAAATAAAATATTTCCTTATCTAATTTTATCATCATTATATGATACATTTATTCCTCTATTACTTTGTAACGAAGATCAATTAATATGGTAGAAATGGTCAAGCTGTGCCGTTTTCAGTCAAATCAGGCAAAAGTTTGAGCAAGTCACCGAATGACAAGTATGGCTCAGTATCGTGCGCGTCCACTCATGCTAAACATCGAAATAAATGGAAGTCACTCCATGGCCTTGCACGGTAAACATGCTTCGAGCCATGAAAGTGGCAGACGTGTCGATTGCTTTCTAATTTTGAAAAAAGAAATCGTAGCTTAGTGGTCTCATTAGCATGGCAGATTGGATTGTATGTCATGGTTTGATATAATTATGTAGTGAGCGTCGTATACCCGTGCCTGTATCGAAGTAGCTGACGTCACACATTACCTTTTAGGATTTCCCTTTATCTTCATTTTTCACCTGTATTAATCATCTCCGTACAGCCGTCCTTGATGGAAGCTCGGACATACGTCAAATGGTAGGTTGGCACATCGGGGTGGATGGATCGATATTGCCGGCTACCCCTCAGATACCATCGGGAGGAAACGTGGTTGCTGTCCCTCGTCGATATCCTGCAGTAAGTAAACCACGTCCAAGAGTAGATTTCCGCGTCAGCGTTCCAGTCACCCCGAGTGTTCATTCTCCCCGTGCACCCCCAGCTGCAACTGGTGGAAACCAGATAATGTCTGTCCGCATCCCAAGGCAAATGTGTTTTGACTAGTTACAATTTGCTTCTGCATCTAAATGTAAATGTGTGTGTGAGTGTGTGTGTTTGTGCGTGTGTGTGTGTGTGTGTGTGTGTGTGTGTGTGTGCGTGTGCGTGCGTATGTGTGTGTGTAGGCACTAAAATGCGCACCTGTTCGCACGCGCGTGTTTCTGAACGCCATGACAAAATACCTCCAACTGTCTGACCCACGCATAGACAGGGATGTTTCATTTCGTCTGCAAAAACAATTAATGAAATAATAAGATCCTTTACAAGGCCCGTTGTATACAAGGTAAATTTACACGTTCCACACTGACGCTCTCCACACGTTCCACACTGTCGCTGTCCACACGACACTTCAGGCCGTAGTACACGAGGCGATTCCACACGTTCCACATTGTCGCTTTCCACACGACGCTTCAGGCCGTTACACACGAGGCGATTCCACACGTTCCACACTGTCGCTTTCCACACGACACCTCAGGCCGTTGCACACGAGGCGATTCCACACGTTCCACACTGACGCTCTCCACACGACGCTTCGTGTACAGCGCTCATCGCTTGCGACACGAGTAGAAAGCGATGCTGCCAAGCAGCGCGGCCGCGTGTGGAGTGGAATAGAAACTCTCCTATTTCGCGTTGCGTCGCTAGCGTCCTCCACATATATATCTTCCAATTGCTGCGCGTTTCTGCTGATGCAGCTTTTCTAGCGGCAACTCAGAATTGCATAAATTAAGGCTTCTACAACGAGCGAGAACGAGATGGCGGGGTTGAGTGGACTACACAGAGAGCAGAACAGCTGTCTACATATCCACTTGGAAACGTGTACAAGCTAGCCTAGCCATATTGCCGGCGACTCTACCAACCGTTCAGTCACAGGACACATCGAAAGCGACGCGTGAAGCTTCTGTTGCTCTCGCTCTCTTAATTTGCAGTGTCCTGTTGTACGGGGGATCTCCTAGCTTGCGCCAGGATGTCGAAGTTCGCAAATGCTGGTGGTCGTTTTTGATTAACTTTATTTACGCGCTGATCGCTACACAGCTGTGAAAATCAGTAAACAGTAATCATGGTAACAACTTCACTCTACGCGTAGTGCCGCAGAGGACTCACTCCTTACAAAGGAGGACTCGTTTATCCTCTAGTTAAGCTCTCATCTCAACTCTGTCGTATCTCCTCTCTCGTGTCTGTGTTTGTCGGGCTTATATACCCTCTACACAGGTTCCAGACACTTCCAGAAAAGCGTACGATCTACCCCACTGCCTGGAAATTTCACAAATGACGTCACGTGACACAGTCAAGGCAAATTTAGCCCGACTCGACCACGTGACTGGGCAACGACCTAACGGAGAGACCGATGTAAACACATCGATTGCGCTACGATCTTCTTGTACGATCTAGAACCTTCACAACACTTCACATACCACGACCTTGAAACATTGTCAGTTTCCAGCTGACAGAACATAAAAGCAAGCAAATATTTTCGGAGATTTCTCAAGTTACCCAACTTCGTCCTCACGACAATCCAAGCAATCTAACACATAGCGTTCAAAACCTGGATACTAAGAAAAGTGCATTTGAAGTTCTAATTCCTCAATATGACAGCTGACAGTGGGTGTCTCCTCCCCAAACCCCACCCCTCCCATCCCCATTCTTCATTGAAATTACGTCAAATATATATTTATTTTAAAAAACACGTTTTCGACCATATTTCACAAACATGACTATTTAAGTATTGCTAGGCATTTTAGGATGAAACATTTGTGTTTTAATTGCCATTCAAGGTTGTGTTTGCATTAGATTCATAATCATTGTTATGTAGAGTAACATTGTTATAGTGTACTTGCATTCATACAAATTGTGGAAAGGGTATATTGCTGGTAGAATAAACTTTAGATTGGGAAATTAAAAAACTGAAACGGTTCAGTAATTTTCTCTAAAATCATTTCCTAATACAGTTTCTGTAGGCGCTTCTCCTGTACTATCAAGAAGACATTTCATCCTGTAAGGAAGCAAGCTTGTTGAATGTTAAAATCTCTTTTTTTGGGGGGGAACAAAATCAATTCTAATTATTCTGTTTGATGCATAATATGTCTTATCATTTTTGTTATAATTTATTAATATGAACGCACTGAGTTTGCAGTTTCCTGAAACAGAATGCTGGTAAACGCGCTGCACATGGGATCAACCGGATGTGCAAAGCGTTTTCGGTATTGCTTGTGCAAGCTTGACTGAGATACCGGTGTCTACTATGGCCTTGTAATAGCAGCGTCCTCGCTCCTGTTACAGAATTAGCTATGGCTTTTCGTGGCAAGAAGTTTGTCTTCGGCGCCGGTGCGACTGTATTACGGGCTCGTCTGCAGACTAGTCAAGGACAGTTCATTGCAGCAACATGCGTTCATGTTCCTGTCGCCAATCTGTCATCAACCGGAGAACAGAAACAAGTTAGACCTCCTCCGTGGCCTTACGAGAAGAAACGCTATACTGCGTTCTCACAATTCTACGACCACACGACCAAACGTTTCAATGAGAATACGAAGATCATCGTCGTTGATGGAAACATCGGCGTCGACCGTGCGAGCTTTGCGCAACAGATAGCGCGCGAGTTCGACCTGCACTACCTACCTGACATTGATCCCAACCAAAATTTCATCGTGGGAGAGGGTTTCGACATTAGGTCACTGAACGAGGAACTGCCTGTGGGAGCAAAGATTTGTGATCTGCAGACTTTCTATGAGCACAAGGCGCCGAAAGTGCAACTCATGAAGATCGGCTTGATTCAGAGACAAATGTACGAGATGCGCTTTTTCAACTATGCTCGAGCCCTGGACCACGTTTTGAACACCGGTACTGAAAGTGTTTGTTTTATATGTGGCTGCAAACGTGTTGCTAATTTTGCGTTACATTGCAGTCTTTTCTCAGTTTTTCTATGGATAATGCATGTTTGTTGTAAGTTTGTGTCTGTAGTTTGCTGGAGAATCTGTGTCTGATAACCGGAGTTGACTTCCCAATAACCGCATTGCCCTTGTAATTGGAGTTGTCTCCCCTACTGATTCAACCTTCAGCTTTCGCACATGTAAACCAATGGAAGTGTGTGTACGCGCGCGCGCATGTGAATTTGTGTGTGTGTGTGTGTGTGTGTGTGTGTGTGTGTGTGTGTGCGTGCGTATGCGTGCGTGTGTGTGTGTGCGTGCGTGTAAGTGAATGTGTAGATGCGTATAGGCCTATGTGCATAGATCTTCATCTACACGAATGACGTGTGTTTGTGTGTACACTTTGACTGCATGAATGTGTGTGTGTGTGTGTGTGTGTGTGTGTGTGTGTGTGTGTGTGTGTGTGCGAGCGTGTGCGAGCGCAAGGCTGTGTGTATGTTTGTGTGTGTGTGTGTGTGTGTGTGGTTTGTGTGCATCTGTTTGTATGTGTGTGTGTGTGTGTGTGTGTGTGTGTGTGTGTGTGTGTGTGTGTGTGTGTGTGTGTGTGTGTGTGAGAGTGTGAGTGCATCTAAGTGTTTTGTATGTGAGTGTGTGTATGTGTGTGTTTGTGCATGAGTATGTTTGTGTGTGTGTGTGTGTGTGTGTGTGTGTGTGTGTGTTTGTGCGTGTGTGTGTGTGTGTGTGTGTGTGTGTGTGTGTGTGCACCTGCATTTGTGTGCACACCTGTGCTCACTTTCCAATTAAAACTATGCTTATATAAGTAATTCCAGTATCGTCTGATAGCATTTGTTAGGTCTGTAACATCACTCTCTGGCCTGGAATTTGTCAAGCTAACACTGAAAAAGTATTTTCTCTCAATGTAATTGCAAGTGTGCATTGTTTCCCTTTTTTAATACTGTGTTTCTCACTTTTACAGTGGCTTTCCTTTTGTCTTGCAGTACATGTCTATGGAAGCCTGTCACTATGTATGGACAATGCAGTGATGCCACTGTATCAGTAAGCTGTGTCTGTGTCTGTGTGTTGACAGGCCAAGGTGTGGTGATGGACCGCTCTGTGTGGAGTGATCTTGTCTTTGCCGACACTCTGAAGAAGTTCAACTACATCACAGCTAACGGTGAGCTTCACTGAAAGTGAGACTGGAATTATGTTCAAACTTGTCTTGAATCCAGCAGATGGTAAGAAAAAGACTAAAAAGAAATGGTTGTGATTTAAGTAACACGTGGAGAAAGAAAAAATAGGAGTAGTAGGCCAGCCTGAATTGCTTTTATTTTCTTCTTTTTAGAAGAGGCCATATTAAATAAACCAAACTTCATTTCTTTCAAAATGCTTTTTTGAACTTAAATAGTGGATTTTCTGAGTGCTCATAAGGCAGGGAAGATGGACAGCGTGCAATTCAATGTTTACTGTCAATTTCTTTCTTGTTCTTCTTCTTTATTTTTGCATGAACAGGAGAAAAAAAAGTTTGGGTTGACAAAGAAGAAATAAAGAGTTGGTTGGTTACAGTAACCACAAGTGTGTGTGTGTATGTGTGTGTGTGTGTGTGTGTGTATGTGTGTTGTGTGGTGTGTGCGTTTATGTGTGTGTGTGTGTGTTTGTGTGCGTGTGTGTGTGAGTGAGTGTGTGTGTGTGTGTGAGTGTGTGTGTGTGTGCGTGCATGCATGTGTG
Source organism: Theodoxus fluviatilis (assembly GCA_034096865.1). NCBI lineage: Eukaryota > Metazoa > Mollusca > Gastropoda > Cycloneritida > Neritidae > Theodoxus > Theodoxus fluviatilis. The sequence goes on along the minus strand of JAWQFJ010006664.1, from coordinate 11,959 downwards.
CTGAGCTACTGGAGCTGGCCCCTGGCTGAGCTACTGAAGCAGGCCCCTGGCTGAGCTACTGGAGCTGGCCCCTGGCTGAGCTACTGGAGCTGGCCCCTGGCTGAGCTACTGAAGCAGGCCCCTGGCTGAGCTACTGGAGCAGGTCCCTGGCTGAGCTACTGAAGCAGGCCCCTGGCTGAGCTACTGGAGCTGGCCCCTGGCTGAGCTACTGGAGCAGGCCCCTGGCTAAGCTACTGAAGCAGGCCCCTGGCTGAGCTACTGGAGCAGGTCCTAAAAGCCCAGCAGCCAGGGGTTCCAGCTGATGAGAGAGTCATTGAGTGGCTTCTGCAGTATGTTACTGTGTTGTCATGGTTTCCATGCAGGCTACAAGTACTATGAGGATGTGAGGAGGAACACCATCTGTGAGTTGTGGAAGCCACACCTGGTGGTCTACCTGGATGCCCCCGTCTCCTTCTGCAGACAGGCGATCAGCAAGCGTCCTGAGGTAGGGGAAGTTATCGGAACAATCATGGCCTCTTATTTGCCACACTTCATGATGATCTGATGTTGCAACTTGTCATGGCTGTAGTATTGTGTTACTCACCATACTTGATGGGCTGTATGATTTTATGGGTCCGGGGGTTTGGTTTGGTTTTAGAAAAATAATCTTTATTTCATCTTTTTTTTCTGAGGAAATTTGTCTTCGAGAATTTCACTCATCCAGTACCCAGTTTTACTCCTGGCAGAAGATGCATTGCAGGTATTGCAGGTAAAGCCTATTCTTAATTGATAAATACATCTTGGCTAATATTCACCAAGTCTTGGCAAATTACTTGTTGGCAAACATTCGGTGAAAATTAGGCAACTATTGTGCCAAGTCTTGGCAAATATTTTGCTTCTTAATAGCTTGATGAAACAAGCCAAGATCTCGCAAAGGACATTTGCAATATGGCATCGATAGGCATAATGCCCATACCGTAAGAGTGCAATGGCTGTAAATGTAAACAAAGGGACATTTTTTTCCGCCATCGTACCCTGAGGGGATTTCCTTAATATATAGCGCCAAATGGTATTGGCATTACCTGTCGAGCCAAATTCCCAAGTCTTGGCAAATGTTTGTCAAGTCTTGGTGAAAAGCAATTAAGAACCAGAACACTTGACCAGATATTCAAGGACTGCACCCAAAGACCCGGCAAATTTTGACCGAACACTTGGCCAGTATTTGCCAAGACTTGGCAAACACCAGATAAGAACCGGCTTAAAGCAACGTAGCCAGGGATGCCACTGTAGAATCTTTGCAGCTTCAGACTCCACCACTGTCAGCCACAAGCAACAGAGGGTGAGCACTGTGACCACTTGCCCAGAGCTCCCAAGTCTGTCATGCTAGGGAGATGTTGCAGTGGTCAAGATGATGATGTCGATGATGATGTTGATGATGATGGTATGATGATGATGATGATGATGATAATGATGGGATGACCACGACGACGATGATGATGATGATGATGATGATGATGATGATGATGATGATGATGATGATGATGAGATGATGATGATGATGATGATGATGATGTGATAATGATGACGACTTTCATGGAAATCTCCTTCAATACAGACTTTCAAGTCACAGCTAAAAACTCTTTTATTCAAAGGGTGAATGTGTTGAGCGCCTTGAGCATGCCTTTGGGTGTGAGATTGGCGCTATATAAGAGCCAAAATACATACATACATACATACATACATACATACATTTGGTTGAAGTCATTTTTGCTGATGAAATGTTGGAACCTGTCATTATTTGGACTGCAGGCAGCCAGTGGTAGCAGTGCTTGAAGCTGTTTTCATTCTAGGAGTCGCATCCTTGGGCAATGTGCTGAACTACCGCTACCTTTTCCCACCAAGGAGTAAAACCGGGCACCTGTGAGGGAAGAGATGGCACGCTGCAGTGGGATAAACTTTTGATGCAACATTGAGCCAGCATCAGGTTGGAGCGCCCCCTGGGAGTGGGAGACTGTGCTGCTTCCTGATTGTCTGCCCCCTCACCTTCTGTCACTGTGCTTTGATCAGTTAGGCACACACACACCTTCTGTTACTGTGCTTTGATCAGTTAGGCACACACACACCTTCTGTCACTGTGCTTTGATCAGTTAGGCACACACACACCTTCTGTCACTGTGCTTTGATCAGTTAGGCACACACTCACCTTCTGTCACTGTGCTTTGATCAGTTAGGCACACACACACACACACCTTCTGTCACTGTGCTTTGATCAGTTAGGCACACACACACACCTTCTGTCACTGTGCTTTGATCAGTTAGGCACACACACACCTTCTGTTACTGTGCTTTGATCAGTTAGGCACACACACACCTTCTGTCACTGTGCTTTGATCAGTTAGGCACACACACCTTCTGTCACTGTGCTTTGAGCAGTTAGGCACACACTCACCTTCTGTCACTGTGCTTTGATCAGTTAGGCACACACACACCTTCTGTCACTGTGCTTTGAGCAGTTAGGCACACACACACATTCTGTCACTGTGCTTTGATCAGTTAGGCACACACACACCTTCTGTCACTGTGCTTTGATCAGTTAGGCACACACTCACCTTCTGTCACTGTGCTTTGATCAGTTAGGCACACACACACCTTCTGTCACTGTGCTTTGATCAGTTAGGCACACACTCACCTTCTGTCACTGTGCTTTGATCAGTTAGGCACACACACACCTTCTGTCACTGTGCTTTGATCAGTTAGGCACACACACACCTTCTGTCACTGTGCTTTGAGCAGTTAGGCACACACACACCTTCTGTCACTGTGCTTTGATCAGTTAGGCACACACTCACCTTCTGTCACTGTGCTTTGATCAGTTAGGCACACACTCACCTTCTGTCACTGTGCTTTGATCAGTTAGGCACACACTCACCTTCTGTCACTGTGCTTTGATCAGTTAGGCACACACACACCTTCTGTCACTGTGCTTTGAGCAGTTAGGCACACACACACACACACACACACACACACACCTTCTGTCACTGTGCTTTGAGCAGTTAGGCACACACACACATTCTGTCACTGTGCTTTGATCAGTTAGGCACACACTCACCTTCTGTCACTGTGCTTTGATCAGTTAGGCACACACACACCTTCTGTCACTGTGCTTTGAGCAGTTAGGCACACACTCACCTTCTGTCACTGTGCTTTGATCAGTTAGGCACACACACACACACACACACACACACCTTCTGTCACTGTGCTTTGATCAGTTAGGCACACACACACCTTCTGTCACTGTGCTTTGATCAGTTAGGCACACACACACACACCTTCTGTCACTGTGCTTTGATCAGTTAGGCACACACTCACCTTCTGTCACTGTGCTTTGATCAGTTAGGCACACACACACACACACCTTTGTCACTGTGCTTTGATCAGTTAGGCACACACACACCTTCTGTCACTGTGCTTTGATCAGTTAGGCACACACACACCTTCTGTCACTGTGCTTTGATCAGTTAGACACACACACTTTCTGTCACTGTGCTTTGATCAGTTAGACACACACACACACACACTTTCTGTCACTGTGCTTTGATCAGTTAGGCACACACACACCTTCTGTCACTGTGCTTTGATCAGTTAGGCACACACACACCTTCTGTCACTGTGCTTTGATCAGTTAGGCACACACACACCTTCTGTCACTGTGCTTTGATCAGTTAGGCACACACACACCTTCTGTCACTGTGCTTTGATCAGTTAGGCACACACATCACCTTCTGTCACTGTGCTTTGATCAGGTAGGCACACACACACCTTCTGTCACTGTGCTTTGATCAGTTAGACACACACACTTTCTGTCACTGTGCTTTGATCAGTTAGACACACACACACACACACTTTCTGTCACTGTGCTTTGATCAGTTAGGCACACACACACCTTCTGTCACTGTGCTTTGATCGCTTTGATCAGTTAGGCACACACACAACCTTCTTACACTGTGCTTTGATCAGTTAGGCACACACACACCTTCTGTCACTGTGCTTTGATCAGTTAGGCACACATACACCTTCTGTCACTGTGCTTTGATCAGTTAGGCACACACACACATTCTGTCACTGTGCTTTGATCAGTTAGGCACACACTCATCTTCTGTCACTGTGCTTTGATCAGTTAGGCACACACACACACCTTCTGTCACTGTGCTTTGATCAGTTAGGCACACACACACCTTCTGTCACTGTGCTTTGATCAGTTAGGCACACACACACACACCTTCTGTCACTGTGCTTTGATTAGTTAGGCACACACACTCACACCTTCTGTCACTGTGCTTTGAGCAGTTAGGCACACACACCTTCTGTCACTGTGCTTTGATCAGTTAGGCACACACACACCTTCTGTCACTGTGCTTTGATCAGTTAGGCACACACACACACACCTTCTGTCACTGTGCTTTGATCAGTTAGGCACACA
>JAWQFJ010006664.1:0-2500 GCA_034096865.1 Theodoxus fluviatilis | reverse complement strand
GATGATTGATGATGATTGATGATTGATGATGATGATTGATGATGATTGATGATTGATGATGATTGATGATTGATGATGATTGATGATTGATGATGATTGATGATTGATGATGATTGATGATTGATGATGATTGATGATTGATGATGATTGATGATTGATGATGATTGATGATTGATGATGATTGATGATTGATGATGATTGATGATTGATGATGATTGATGATTGATGATGATGATGATTGATGATGATTGATGATGATGATGATTGATGATTGATGATGATTGATGATTGATGATGATTGATGATTGATGATGATTGATGATTGATGATGATTGATGATTGATGATGATTGATGATTGATGATGATTGATGATTGATGATGATGATTGATGATTGATTGATGATTGATGATGATGATTGATTGATTGATGATTGATGATGATGATTGATGATTGATGATTGATGATTGATGATTGATGATGATGATGATTGATGATTGAATGATGATTGATGATTGATTGATGATTGATGATTGATTGATGATTGATGATTGATTGATGATTGATGATTGATTGATGATTGATGATTGATTGATGATTGATGATTGATTGATGATTGATGATTGATTGATGATTGATGATTGATGATGATTGATGATTGATGATGATGATTGATGATGATTGATGATTATTGATGATTGATGATTGATGATGATTGATGATTGATGATGAATGATTGATGATTGATGATGATGATTGATGATTGATGATTGATGATTGATGATTGATTGATGATTGATGATTGATTGATGATTGATGATTGATTGATGATTGATGATTGATTGATGATTGATGATTGATTGATGATTGATGATTGATTGATGATTGATGATTGATTGATGATTGATGATTGATTGATGATTGATTGATGATTGATGATTGATTGATGATGATGAGTGATAATGAGTGATGATGATTGATGATTGGTGTTTGATTGATGATTGATGATTGAGGATGATTGATGATGATTGATGATTGATTGATTGATGATTGATGATTGATTGATGATTGATGATGATTGATGATTGATGATGATTGATGATGATGATGATGATGATTGATGATTGATGATTGATGATGATTGATGATTGATGATTGATGATTGATGATGATGAATGATGATTGATGATTGATTGATGATTGATGATGATTGATGATTGATTGATGATTGATGATTGATTGATGATTGATGATTGATGATTGATGATTGATGATTGATTGATGATTGATGATTGATTGATGATTGATGATTGATTGATGATTGATGATTGATTGATGATTGATTGATGATTGATGATTGATTGATGATTGATGATTGATTGATGATTGATGATTGATTGATGATTGATGATTGATGATTGATGATGATTGATGATTGATTGATGATTGATGATTGATGATGATTGATGATTGATGATTGATGATGATGATGATTGATGATGATTGATGATTGATGATGATGATTGATGATTGATGATGATGATTGATTGATAGATGATGATTGATGATGATTGATGATGATGATTGATGATTGATTGATGTTGATGATGATGATTGATGATGATTGATGATGTTGATTGATGATGATGATGATTGATGATTGATGATGATTGATGATTGATGATTGTGATTGATGATTGATGATTGATGATGATTGATGATGATGATGATTGATGATGATGATGATTGATGATGATGATGATTGATGATTGATGATGATGATTGATGATGATGATTGATGATTGATGATGATGATTGATGATTGATGATGATGATTGATGATGATTGATGATTGATGATTGATGATTGATGATGATGATGATGATTGATGATGATGATGATGATTGATGATGATTGATGATTGATGATTGATGATTGATGATTGATGATGATGATTGATGATGATGATGATGATGATGATTGATGATGATGATGATGAGTTGATGATGATGATGATGATTGATGATGATGATTGATGATTGATTGATGATGATGATTGATGATTGATGATGATGATTGATGATTGATGATGATGATGATGATTGATGATGATGATGATGATTGATGATGATTGATGATGATGATGATGATTGATGATGATGATGATGATTGATGATGATGATGATGATTGATGATGATGATGATGATTGATGATGATGATGATGATTGATGATGATGATGATGATTGATGATGATGATGATGATTGATGATGATGATGATGATTGATGATGATTGATGATGATTGATGATGATTGATGATGATTGATGATGATTGATGATGATTGATGATGATTGATGATGATTGATGATGATTGATGATGATTGATGATGATTGATGATGATGATGATGATTGATGATGATTGATGATGATTGATGATGATGATGATTGATGATGATTGATGATTGATGATGATTGATGATTGATGATGATTGATGATG
>JAWQFJ010006658.1:60000-62207 GCA_034096865.1 Theodoxus fluviatilis | reverse complement strand
CGACCTGCCGCTGCTACTAAATACTACTACAGCTGCTGCTACTGCTGCTGCTACTGCTGCTGCTGTATGAGCTGTTTCCCAAGACGCACGCACGCACGCACACACGCACACACACACGCACGCACGCACACACACACGCACACACACACACACACACCACACACAACACACGCACACACACACACACACAACACACGGGACACACACTCATGCAGAGAGAGAGAGAGAGAGAGAGAGAGAGAGAGAGAGAGCGAGAAACGAGAGGAGAGAGAGAGACTGAGAGGAGGAGGAGACGGAGAGAGAGGGGACTGATGAGAAGAGAGACCCCGGGCAGAGGGAGACGCAGAGGAGACGAGTTAGACGAAGTGAGAGAGCGAGGGAGGACAGGAGCGAGAGGGATCGGAAGGAGAGCGAGAGAGAGAGAGAGAGAAGAGAGAAGAGAGAGAGAGAGAGAGAGAGAGAGAGAGAGAGAGAGAGAGAGAGAGAGAGAGAGAGAGAGAGAGAGAGAGAGAGAGAGAGAGAGAGAGAGAGAGAGAGAGAGAGAGAGAGAATTGCTGACATACAGTTATACGGTAAGACAAGGACAGAGATGAAAAGAGTGTGAAAACTGCTGGTCTTCAAATCACACTTTCATTTTCACGTCAAGCTTCGAGATTATGCTTTTCCACGTGTTCGATCGAGGGATTCCCAGATGCGATCAGGCAGAGACATGCTTTAATTTTCGTTTCGTGGCGTACGTACCTTCGGCCCAGGAAAGATCGAGTATCCTGCATTGCATACAGCATCCACGTATAATTATAGGCCTAGATATCGACAGGCAGCAGGTTCGACCCCCAATTGACTATGGGGTGGAGGGTGGATACTGTATGGGGTCTTCTGGGGTTGGGAATGAGAGATACGCTTGTACTGATCGATCACACGTACGTCAAAGCAGTTCGATCAGCACCTGCCATTCCAACTGGGAAGAAAGAAAGAATAAAGGAAGAAAGGAGGAAAGAAAAAAGGAAGGTTAAAAAGAAAGAAAGAAAAAGAAAGAAAGAAAGAAAGAAAAAGAAAGAAATAAAGAAAAAGAAAGAAAGAAAGAAAAAGAAAGACAGAAAACCTTAATTCTTCCACATTCCAAACATTTTTTTTTTAACATTGTTATTGCTTTTTTTTTTTTTTTTTTCTTTCTTTTTTTTTTTTTATTTTTTTTTTTTTTTTTTTCGGGGGAAGAGAGCTAAAAAGGGGTGGGGTGGGGGTCGGTGATGAAGGGTTGAGGGTATTGGGAAATGCTGGATAGGTCTCTCTCTCTCTCTCTCTCTCTCTCTCTCTCTCTCTCTCATACTTCCCCCCCCACCAACAACAACCTACCCCACCCCCCCCCCCAGCCCCCCACCCCAGCTAACCCCCCCCCAGCTACCCCCATCTCTCTTCTCTCTCTCTCTCTCTCTCTCTCTCTCTCTCTCTCTCTCTCTCTCTCTCTCTCTCATAATGATGAACCTTCCAATTTTGACAAGCACGCTTTTGCGCAATATACGTGTGCAAAAGACTTAATGTTTCGTTTAGACTGTGGTAGTGTCCGGGTCATTCACATTCGTGCAGCGCGCCAAGTTCCCCAGACTAATTGCACACAAACTGGCAAGTTTTCCATGCCCAGCATGCAAAAAGTTTCAATACGATTCTGTTTCTCCTCTTTCAAATCGCATCGATCATCGATGCATCCTCGAGATCTTCGAAGTGAAAATTTTGACAGGCCGCCCCCTTATGCTGTAGTTACCTCCCTTGATGCCATCTTTCTCGTAATACGTGCAGTCACGAGAACATTTGTAAATAACCAACATGGAGGCTCTACCTCGACTGCCGATGCTGTCATTCGAACTGAAACATAGTCCTGAATATGTGGATTTCGGACCGATGTTGAAAGCGGTGAGAATAAGCTGATACTCCCGATGCGAGGGAGTTAATTTTTTATTTTATTCATTACGGGTTCAATGTTTGTTTTGAGGTATTTTCATTACGAATTACACAGCAATTACTTGGAGATTTTTTAAAACATCAATGTCATTAGAGATAATCATTCATAAAACTAATTAAATCAGCATCAATAGATCCAGAAGTGAATGATAAACTAAGCTCTCTAAATAACTGTGGTCGTGATCACATTTCTTCCCGTTTGTTGTTCCAATTAACAACAAAACGACAAAGTCACTTCTGAATCGATGATC
>JAWQFJ010006658.1:47500-50000 GCA_034096865.1 Theodoxus fluviatilis | reverse complement strand
TTTCCCCAGTGACTTGTGTCTGACACTGCAGTGTTTTCTACACTACACTGACACTGACAGCTACTACAGGGTGGGTTTCCCCAGTGACTTGTGTCTGACACTGCAGTGTTTTCTACACTACACTGACACTGACAGCTACTACAGGGTGGGTTTCCCCAGTGACTTGTGTCTGACACTGCAGTGTTTTCTACACTACACTGACACTGACAGCTACTACAGGGTGGGTTTCCCCAGTGACTTGTGTCTGACACTGCAGTGTTTTCTACACTACACTGACACTGACAGCTACTACAGGGCGGGTTTCCCCGGTGACTTGTGTCTGACACTGCAGTGTTTTCTACACTGACACTGACACTGACAGCTACTACAGGGTGGGTTTCCCCAGTGACTTGTGTCTGACACTGCAGTGTTTTCTACACTACACTGACACTGACAGCTACTACAGGGTGGGTTTCCCCAGTGACTTGTGTCTGACACTGCAGTGTTTTCTACACTACACTGACACTGACAGCTACTACAGGGTGGGTTTCCCAGTGACTTGTGTCTGACACTGCAGTGTTTTCTACACTACACTGACACTGACAGCTACTACAGGGTGGGTTTCCCCAGTGACTTGTGTCTGACACTGCAGTGTTTTCTACACTACACTGACACTGACAGCTACTACAGGGTGGGTTTCCCCAGTGACTTGTGTCTGACACTGCAGTGTTTTCTACACTACACTGACACTGACAGCTACTACAGGGCGGGTTTCCCCAGTGACTTGTGTCTGACACTGCAGTGTTTTCTACACTACACTGACACTGACAGCTACTACAGGGTGGGTTTCCCCAGTGACTTGTGTCTGACACTGCAGTGTTATCTACACTACACTGACACTGACAGCTACTACAGGGTGGGTTTCCTCAGTGACTTGTGTCTGACACTGCAGTGTTTTCTACACTACACTGACACTGACAGCTACTACAGGGTGGGTTTCCCCAGTGACTTGTGTCTGACACTGCAGTGTTTTCTACACTACACTGACACTGACAGCTACTACAGGGTGGGTTTCCCCAGTGACTTGTGTCTGACACTGCAGTGTTTTCTACACTACACTGACACTGACAGCTACTACAGGGTGGGTTTCCCCAGTGACTTGTGTCTGACACTGCAGTGTTTTCTACACTACACTGACACTGACAGCTACTACAGGGTGGGTTTCCCCAGTGACTTGTGTCTGACACTGCAGTGTTTTCTACACTACACTGACACTGACAGCTACTACAGGGTGGGTTTCCCCAGTGACTTGTGTCTGACACTGCAGTGTTTTCTACACTACACTGACACTGACAGCTACTACAGGGTGGGTTTCCCCAGTGACTTGTGTCTGACACTGCAGTGTTTTCTACACTACACTGACACTGACAGCTACTACAGGGTGGGTTTCCCCAGTGACTTGTGTCTGACACTGCAGTGTTTTCTACACTACACTGACACTGACAGCTACTACAGGGTGGGTTTCCCCAGTGACTTGTGTCTGACACTGCAGTGTTTTCTACACTACACTGACACTGACACTGACAGCTACTACAGGGTGGGTTTCCCCAGTGACTTGTGTCTGACACTGCAGTGTTTTCTACACTACACTGACACTGACAGCTACTACAGGGTGGGTTTCCTCAGTGACTTGTGTCTGACACTGCAGTGTTATCTACACTACACTGACACTGACAGCTACTACAGGGTGGGTTTCCCCAGTGACTTGTGTCTGACACTGCAGTGTTTTCTACACTACACTGACACTGACAGCTACTACAGGGTGGGTTTCCCCAGTGACTTGTGTCTGACACTGCAGTGTTTTCTACACTACACTGACACTGACAGCTACTACAGGGTGGGTTTCCCCAGTGACTTGTGTCTGACACTGCAGTACACTGACACTGACAGCTACTACAGGGTGGGTTTCCTCAGTGACTTGTGTCTGACACTGCAGTGTTTTCTACACTACACTGACACTGACAGCTACTACAGGGTGGGTTTCCCCAGTGACTTGTGTCTGACACTGCAGTGTTTTCTACACTACACTGACACTGACAGCTACTACAGGGTGGGTTTCCCCAGTGACTTGTGTCTGACACTGCAGTGTTTTCTACACTACACTGACACTGACAGCTACTACAGGGTGGGTTTCCCCAGTGACTTGTGTCTGACACTGCAGTGTTTTCTACACTACACTGACACTGACAGCTACTACAGGGTGGGTTTCCCCAGTGACTTGTGTCTGACACTGCAGTGTTTTCTACACTACACTGACACTGACAGCTACTACAGGGTGGGTTTCCCCAGTGACTTGTGTCTGACACTGCAGTGTTTTCTACACTACACTGACACTGACAGCTACTACAGGGTGGGTTTCCCCAGTGACTTGTGTCTGACACTGCAGTGTTATCTACACTACACTGACACTGACAGCTACTACAGGGCGGGTTTCCCCAGTGACTTGTGTCTGACACTGCAG
>JAWQFJ010006658.1:0-40000 GCA_034096865.1 Theodoxus fluviatilis | reverse complement strand
GGGATGGGGACTGTCTCCCTGCCCCTGTGTCTTGTACAACTCCTGGTGGGGATGGGGACTGTCTCCCTGCCCCTGTGTCTTGTACAACTCCTGGTGGGGATGGGGACTGTCTCCCTGCCCCTGTGTCTTGTACAACTCCTGGTGGGGATGGGGACTGTCTCCCTGCCCCTGTGTCTTGTACAACTCCTGGTGGGAATGGGGACTGTCTTGCTGCCCCTGTGTCTTGTACAACTCCTGGTGGGGATGGGGACTGTCTCCCTGCCCCTGTGTCTTGTACAACTCCTGGTGGGAATGGGGACTGTCTCCCTGCCGCTGTGTCTTGTACAACTCCTGGTGGGGATGGGGACTGTCTTGCTGCCCCTGTGTCTTGTACAACTCCTGTTGGGAATGGGGACTGTCTTGCTGCCCCTGTGTCTTGTACAACTCCTGGTGGGAATGGGGACTGTCTCCCTGCCCCTGTGTCTTGTACAACTCCTGGTGGGGATGGGGACTGTCTCCCTGCCCCTGTGTCTTGTACAACTCCTGGTGGGAATGGGGACTGTCTTGCTGCCGCTGTGTCTTGTACAACTCCTGGTGGGGATGGGGACTGTCTTGCTGCCCCTGTGTCTTGTACAACTCCTGGTGGGAATGGGGACTGTCTCCCTGCCGCTGTGTCTTGTACAACTCCTGGTGGGAATGGGGACTGTCTCCCTGCCCCTGTGTCTTGTACAACTCCTGGTGGGGATGGGGACATCTCCCTGCCCCTGTGTCTTGTACAACTCCTGGTGGGGATGGGGACTGTCTCCCTGCCCCTGTGTCTTGTACAACTCCTGGTGGGGATGGGGACTGTCTTGCTGCCCCTGTGTCTTGTACAACTCTTGGTGGGGATGGGGACCCCTCTCTGGCATCCAACCACTCAGCTCCCCATCCTTTGTGATGTCGGCATCAATTGCCATGCTGGGATGCCTGGGTTCTGATGCCTTGTGAACTGTTTTTCAGGTACAATGCTGCCAAAAAGGACAATGACTTCATTTACCATGAGAAAATCCCAGCTTTGGAATCTTTGCCAGAAATCAAAGGTGAATTTTCCTGGGTTTCACAAAGAAATATGCCTTTTCCTTTTGCAAGAGTGATGGAATAATTTTCATGTGCCTGCTAGCTAATCATACATGTATACATGTACAAGGTATTTACATTGTTCAAAATCTGGTGTCCCCACTGATAATGACATTAGTGTATCATGTATCAAACCCTTCAGATTAATCTCACTGTATTGTCTAGTGTTGTTGAGATGTGAAATCTTTGACCTCTGTCAAACTAACACACTGTCATGCAGGTCTCTGACAGAGCGTCAGTGATTATCTTTGCAGAGTAGCACCACTCTGGGAATATGCTTAGCAATGCCAAACCCCTAGGCTGTCAAGGTGATTAAATATACAGGTGTGGCTTTTACATGGTGTCAAACCTCCATTCACATTCTCTTTCTTCACAGCTGCCTCCCTTGTGAACGGCAGTAGGTGTAGATATGAATCATCTCTGCTCAGAGACTCTGAGGCCTCCATTCACATTCTCTTTCTTCACAGCCGCCTCCCTTGTGAAAGGCAGTAGGTGTAGATATGAATCATCTCTGCTCAGAGACTATGAGGCCTCCATTCACATTCTCTTTCTTCACAGCCGCCTCCCTTGTGAACGGCAGTAGGTGTAGATATGAATCATCTCTGCTCAGAGACTCTGAGGCCTCCATTCACATTCTCTTTCTTCACAGCCGCCTCCCTTGTGAAAGGCAGTAGGTGTAGATATGAATCATCTCTGCTCAGAGACTATGAGGCCTCCATTCACATTCTCTTTCTTCACAGCCGCCTCCCTTGTGAACGGCAGTAGGTGTAGATATGAATCATCTCTGCTCAGAGACTATGAGGCCTCCATTCACATTCTCTTTCTTCACAGCCGCCTCCCTTGTGAACGGCAGTAGGTGTAGATATGAATCATCTCTGCTCAGAGACTCTGAGGCCTCCATTCACATTCTCTTTCTTCACAGCCGCCTCCCTTGTGAACGGCAGTAGGTGTAGATATGAATCATCTCTGCTCAGAGACTATGAGGCCTCCATTCACATTCTCTTTCTTCACAGCCGCCTCCCTTGTGAAAGGCAGTAGGTGTAGATATGAATCATCTCTTCACTTCACTTCACTTATTCCCTTGAGTTCCTTGTGGAGCATAGGGCCCCGGCAACAGTCCTCCAGCGTACTCGGTTCTGGGCAACTTTCTTCAGCTCTCCACATGACAGGTTGCAGTTCCTCATCTCTTCCTCGCAGGATCGCCTCCAGGTGGTCTTGGGGCGACCAACTCGTCTCTTGCCCTGGGGATTCCACTGCAAGGCCTGCCGTGTGATGTCGTGTGGAGGTTTCCGCAAGGTGTGTCCGATCCACCTCCACTTCCGTCTTGCGATCTGCTGTCCGATGGGATCTTGGTTTGCCTGTTTCCACAAGTCGTTGTTCTTGACTTTGTCTGTCCACCTGATCTTGAGGATGTTACGGAGGCATCTGTTTATGAAGACTTGGATCTTGTTGGTCAGAGTGTTGGTGACTCTCCAGGTCTCAGAGCCATAGAGGAGGACAGACTTGACGTTGCTGTTAAATATCCGGAGTTTTGTGTGGGTAGAGAGGGATGTTGATCTCCAGACTGGTCTCAGAGTGTTGAAGGCATATCTGGCTTTCCCGATTCTGGCTTTGATGTCCTCGTCAGAACCTCCTGTTGCTGATACGACGCTGCCCAGGTAAGTAAAGGAGTCCACCTCTTTGAGCTCATCGTCTCCCAGGGTAACCAGGACCAGAGACAACGATGGGCTGAACATTTCAAGGAACTTCTCAACCAACCCCAGCCATCAGAGAGACCAGACATCCCTGCTGCGGACACTCCACTGGGAGTTACCACCAATCCTCCAACTAAAGCAGAAATCCAGAAGGCCCTGAAGGCGCTCAAAAACAACAAAGCAGCCGGACCAGACGGAATTCCACCAGAGGCACTCAAGACAGACATTTCCACCACAGCAACCATGCTGCTGCCTTTACTGCAGAAAGTCTGGACAGAAGGAAGAGTCCCAACGGATTGGAAAAAAGGACAGCTGGTGAAACTCCCAAAGAAAGGAGATCTCGGGCTATGCAAGAACTGGCGCGGTATCATGCTATTGTCAGTGCCAAGTAAAGTACTAACCCGCATCATCCTGGATCGATTGAAAGATGCTGTTGACAAAAGACTTCGTCCAGAACAAGCTGGTTTTAGGCAGGACAAGTCATGCACGGATCAGATCGCTACGCTCAGGATTATCCTGGAACAATCACTGGAGTGGCAGTCAACGTTGTACCTGAACTTTATTGACTTCCGACAAGCGTTTGACAGCGTTGATAGAGAGACCATTTGGAGACTCCTCTATCACTATGGAATCCCGCCAGCCTATGTCAACCTCATCCAGCAGCTGTACGAGGGCGCCATGTGCCAGGTGATCCACAACGGCAAGCTGACAGAGGAATTTGAGGTGACTACAGGGGTCCGTCAAGGATGTTTGCTGTCGCCGATGATCTTCCTGCTCGTGGTGGACTGGGTCATGCGAGAGACAACCAGAACAGGCAGGACCGGAGTCCAGTGGACCCTGACACAGACCTTGGAAGACCTCGACTTTGCAGACGACTTATGCCTGATGTCCCAATGCTACCAGCACATGCAACAGAAGACAGACAACCTTGCCAGAGAAGCAGCGAAGACCGGACTACAGGTCAACCTGAATCATCTCTGCTCAGAGACTATGAGGCCTCCATTCTCATTTGCTTTCTTCACAGCCACCTCCCTTGTGAAAGGCAGTAGGTGTAGATATGAATCATCTCTGCTCAGAGACTATGAGGCCTCCATTCTCATTTGCTTTCTTCGCAGCCGCCTCCCTTGTCAAGGGCATACCTTTCAACCCACTGGACCCAGAAATTTCTGGCCCTGACATTTTCCAAAAGCTGGTGCCCATGTCTGCGCACGAACAGGCCTCGGTCTACAGGTGGGTTGCAGTGGCTGTGCAGTTCTTGTGTGTGGCCAGAGTGGGAGGTTGTGGTCAAGTTTTGCCATGGCACGCATGTCATCCTCCATCTTGCTGAAATAGCGTATGTGTTGATTTGTATCAGAAAAACATTGTTGCAGAACATCTATCGTAGGCATGCATTGGTGCATGCATGCCTTCATGCACACACACACGCACACACACACACACTCGGACACATGCTTGCACACACACAACACACACACACACATACACACGCATCTAAGGTCAGATCATGAAAGTCAATGAGATGCAGCAAGAAAAAAGGTGTGTGTGTGTGTGTGCGCGCGGTATGTGTGTGTGTGTACATGTCTGTGTGGATGCGTGCACACTTGTGTGCATGTGTTGTTATATCTCTTATTTCCCTTCCACTTAGGTTTGAAATGGGTGTGCATCATGGATGAAAACATATAGTGAGATGTGTCTTTGTTATTCCAGTGAAGAAAAGGCAAAACTTCTACGCAAGGT
Organism: Theodoxus fluviatilis; assembly: GCA_034096865.1. Taxonomy (NCBI): domain Eukaryota; kingdom Metazoa; phylum Mollusca; class Gastropoda; order Cycloneritida; family Neritidae; genus Theodoxus; species Theodoxus fluviatilis. Next base: position 35,474 of record JAWQFJ010006658.1, on the reverse strand, counting down.
GACGGAGGACATTGTGGAAAGGAACGGAGAATTAGAGTGAGTAGATTACTGTGGCTATGGAGGTCACTCTCTGTTTGAGTTGATCTCTTTGCTTCCATCTTTGTCTCAGTTTCAGCGTGGTCAGTATGTTTGACTGCTGTGGCCCCTCTGACATCCCATTTGTAGTTCTAGATAAATGTGAAATGAAATACTTCTTTCAATCCTACCTGCAGTTGTGATTGACATATGCTTTTCCTGTAATGACATGATTGTTTGATTTCTTAAACAGAAATTCAGGTGTTAGTGTTTTGATTCATGCTGTAGCCACTGAGCCATTGAAGAATTTGCTGATTTCTATAATTCTCAGATGTTCAGCTTTGCAGCAAGACTGGCCTTGTGCATTTCTGCCAGTGTGAAGGAAAGAGTTTCTGCTAGATTCCAGTCCTGAGAAGGCCAAACCATGACCCCTAAGTGCTCTGCCCTCTGAATTATTGACTTCCTCAATGAATTTTACCCTCCCAAGAGAGACATGTTAGCTGGTTCAGTAACCTTGAGCTTCTCTGCCAGCGTGAGGGAGGGGGTAATGCCGCCATCTTGCTGCTTGGAGACATAAGGGATCACACTGCCCTGTGGCATCAGTCTGGATCTGGATGCGCCGAAACACCAGAGACCACAGCCCCACTGCTCACCAGTAGCGGAAGCAGACAACCCCCACCCCACTGTGCACGCAAGTCGTGCAAGTTCGCTGCTCACCAGTAGCGGAAGCAGACAACCCCCACCCCACTGTGCACGCAAGTCGTGCAAGTTCGCTGCTCACCAGTAGCGGAAGCAGACAACCCCCACCCCACTGTGCACGCAAGTCGTGCAAGTTCAGGGCAGCAGATGGGCACCTGGAACTTTAATCAGGTGTGGCCCTCTCCCCGAGAGTGTCAGGAAGTGTAAAGGGCCGAAACACTTGTCGAAGGGGGCTCTTCCTCTGAAGACCATCTGCTGCCTCGCTCTGTTGGGAGTTTCTTGCTACTTTGCTACAAGATGGCGATCCCCACCGGGCAACACGCCATGCAGGCTTTGACCTGTAAATATTGAGTGACTTCGTTTTCCTGTTTTTTTATGTGGTCAAACTTGTTAAATTCTCCCCAAAGAGCAATGAAATATCACAATCAATACTACTATTATGAAATGTTATGTACGGGGCTCTAGTCCAGGGATGAAGACACTTGGCTGCAGTAGCTATGCTGCTGGCAGGTGTGTAATGCAGTGTAGTGTAGTGTAGTGTAGTGTAGTGTAGTGCAGTGTAGTGTAGTGTAGTGTAGTGTAGTGCAGTGTAGTGTAGTGTAGTGTAGTGTAGTGTAGTGTAGTGCAGTGCAGTGCAGTGTAGTGTAGTGTAGTGTAGTGTAGTGTAGTGTAGTGTAGTGCAGTGTAGTGTAGTGCAGTGTAGTGTAGTGTAGTGTAGTGTAGTGCAGTGTAGTGTAGTGTAGTGCAGTGCAGTGCAGTGCAGTGCAGTGCAGTGCAGTGCAGTGCAGTGCAGTGCAGTGCAGTGCAGTGTAGTGCAGTGCAGTGTAGTGCAGTGCAGTGCAGTGTAGTGTAGTGTAGTGTAGTGTAGTGTAGTGTAGAGTAGTGCAGTGTAGAGTAGTGCAGTGCAGTGTAGTGTAGTGTAGAGTAGTGCAGTGTAGAGTAGTGCAGTGCAGTGTAGTGTAGTGTAGTGTAGTGTAGTGTAGAGTAGTGCAGTGTAGAGTAGTGCAGTGTAGTGTAGTGTAGTGCAGTGCAGTGTAGTGTAGTGCAGTGTAGTGTAGTGCAGTGTAGTGTAGTGTAGTGTAGTGCAGTGCAGTGTAGTGCAGTGTAGTGTAGTGCAGTGCAGTGTAGTGCAGTGTAGTGCAGTGCAGTGCAGTGCAGTGCAGTGCAGTGTAGTGTAGTGTAGTGTAGTGCAGTGCAGTGCAGTGTAGTGCAGTGTAGTGTAGTGCAGTGCAGTGTAGTGCAGTGCAGTGCAGTGCAGTGCAGTGTAGTGCAGTGTAGTGCAGTGCAGTGTAGTGTAGTGCAGTGCAGTGCAGTGTAGTGTAGTGCAGTGCAGTGTAGTGTAGTGTAGTGTAGTGCAGTGCAGTGTAGTGCAGTGCAGTGTAGTGCAGTGCAGTGTAGTGTAGTGTAGTGCAGTGCAGTGTAGTGTAGTGTAGTGTAGTGCAGTGTAGTGCAGTGCAGTGTAGTGCAGTGCAGTGTAGTGTAGTGCAGTGTAGTGCAGTGTAGCGTAGTGTAGTGCAGTGCAAAACTGCGCAGACCCTGAGTTGCATTCCTGGACAAAGTGTTTTATCCACATTGCTTCTCCTACCGTGGAGTAAAACCAGTTATCAGGGTCTGCGTAAAAGAGTGACCAGGTATGAAATTCCACAGAATATATTTTCTTGAGAAAGGACAAAATAAAAAGGTTATTGTTATTGTTATTACTGCTGCTGTTGTTGTTGTTATTGACTATGACTGATTGTGACTCTATACACCTGCAGGCAGTTCCTGGCTTCGCTGCAACTGGACGCTGTGAAACTGGAGCCACAGACCGAGCGCCTTCCCCAGGAACTGCTGGAGAAGTGTGCTGCCATGAGCGTGCGCACCGACACCATCAAGGAGCTCGTAGACTCCATGACAGGTGAGTGTCAAGGAACTCGATGTGGTGTGTGTGTGTGTGTGTGTGTGTGAGTGTGTGTGTGTGTGTGTCTGTGTGTGTGTGTGTGTGTGTGTTGCATGTGTAATGTATGTGTTTGTGTGAGTGCATGTGCATTTATATGTATGTGTGTGTGTGTGCTCTGTGTGTTTGTGAGTGTGTGTGTGTGAGTGTGTGTTTGTGTGTGTGTGTTCTGTGTGTGTGCGTGTGCTATGTGTGTGTGTGTGTGTGTGTGCATGTGTGTTTGTGTGTGTGTGTGTGTGTGTGTGTGTGTGTGTGTGTGTGTGTGTGTGTGTGTGTGTGTGTGTGTGTGTGTGTGTGTGTGTGTGTGTGTGTGTGTGTGTGTGTGTGTGTGTGTGTGTCCCTCAGTGTGTGTGTGTGTGTGTGTGTGTGTGTGTGAGAGAGAGAGAGAGAGAGAGAGAGAGAGAGAGAGAGAGAGAGAGAGAGAAAGAACTCAATAAATTGAAGTCCAAGTGCTACCATATTTTCACTTGGATTCATTAGTGGTCTTGCTCCAGTCTGGTTTCAAGGGATTGGGTTAATGAATTTGCAGTGATGAAACAAAGAGTCACATTGTGATTCTTGCATTGCAATTCTCTATGTACAGGTGTGTCCTGACAGTGTGTATATTGATGCATTGAAATTCTCTGTGTCCAGGTGTGTCCCACATGTCCACTGAGGTGGAGCTGGGCATTAAGGACGTGCTGCAGCTGCTGCAGGAGGAGAAGGAGAAGGATGAGGAGTTCAAGGTGAGTGGGCCTGTCTGGATCACTCCTACGCCAGTGGCAATGATGTTGATGCTGATTTTATCCCTGCAGGTTTACTGGAGATCATCCTCATAGCTTTATTGTGTGGTTTTTTTTAATACCAAAATCTGGAGGTTCAGCGCCAGCAGTTTTTATCATTATTGATTGTTACTGGTGGCTAGAAAAAATCTCCCCACTTCTCTCGTGTATCTCCTTATCAATTTCAAAACTTTTTTTTTCATTCTCTTATCAATTTCAAAACTTTTTTTAAAATTCTCATAGCCACCTGTCTGCATTTTCCATGCGTGACTAGTGCTTTGCTAAAATGTTTTTGTCTCCATCTAGGATAATTTCTTTAAGCTCTTTGATTAATATTTTAAATGTCTGCGTTGTAATGTGTAGAATGTGTGGAAAGTGCAAGGAATTTTCAAGCTCATTCTGGAAGCCTGTTTGATATAATCAATCTTCTCAACTGTCAGTCAAAGTCAAGTCCAAAGTGCTCCGTGTCCTTCTTGAAGCGGATCAGATTGCTTTTTTGGCGTCAAAGAGAGAATGTGGTGTGAGACACTCCACCAAGAGTGATTCTCGTGAGGGAATCTGAACGACTGCAGATGAAAGCGGACTTTTCACAAGCCATGAACTTGATGAAGTGTGGATGTGGCCCGTGTGAAGTGCCAAGTCTGGAAATCAAGCCTGCTTGGAACTCACCACCATATTTGCCTTGACTTTGTTGTGAATTGAGAGAACCCTGTACATTGTCACGGTCACGGAGGAGACGGTCCTGTCTCGTCTGATTCAGTTCAGTGTATTGCATGCAGATGCTCTTGGCTGACAGTTCACTCAATGGTTTGGTTGGACAGAGATCTCTGGCAATGCCTTACTAATACAAATCTTGATTAATTTTATGGAATTATTTGTATATTTGTTGCATTTTTCCACAAAATGCACCCTCCCATCTGCAGGCCAGGTATGGGAAGAGCTACTGGAACGTGATTCTGTCGGAGATCCAGACGGAGTGCGAGTCGTGTGCGGAGAAACACAGACAGGCCAGCGGCAGCAATGAGAGTCTGCACCGGGCCATGAACACCCACATCACCAACCTGCGCCTCCTGGCCGGACCTCCTGAGGATCTCCAGAAAGCACTCCCCTCGTCTGAGCCACCCAAAGGTGAGTGGAGAGGTAGGCTCCCCCCAGGTGGAGAGTTGTTACCCCTGAATGCCTGAGGAATGTTGAATAGACACTGCTGGACAGGGCAGCCCCCTTCAACTTTCCTGTTTGGCTTACTCAGCAGTCAGTACACAGACCTCATAGCTTTCGTGTTTGGCTTACTCAGCAGTCAGTACACAAACATCATAGCTTTCCTGTTTGGCTTACTCAGCAGTCAGTACACAAACATCATAGCTTTCCTGTTTGGCTTACTCAGCAGTCAGTACACAGACATCATAGCTTTCCTGTTTGGCTTACTCTGCAGTACACAAACATCATAGCTTTCGTGTTTGGTTTACTCTGCAGTACACAGACATCCTGTTTGGTTTACTCTGCAGTACACAGATATCATAGCTTTCCTGTTTGGTTTACTCTGCAGTACACAGACATCCTGTTTGGTTTACTCAGCAGTACACAGACATCATAGCTTTCCTGTTTGGCTTACTCTGCAGTACACAGACATCATAGCTTTCCTGTTTGGCTTACTCTGCAGTACACAGACATCATAGCTTTCCTGTTTGGTTTACTCTGCAGTACACAGACATCATAGCTTTCCTGTTTGGTTTACTCAGCAGTACACAGACATCATAGCTTTCCTGTTTGGTTTACTCAGCAGTCAGTACACAGACATCATAGCTTTCCTGTTTGGCTTACTCTGCAGTACACAGACATCATAGCTTTCCTGTTTGGTTTACTCTGCAGTACACAGACATCATAGCTTTCCTGTTTGGTTTACTCAGCAGTCAGTACACAGACATCATAGCTTTCCTGTTTGGTTTACTCTGCAGTACACAGACATCATAGCTTTCCTGTTTGGTTTACTCAGCAGTACACAGACATCATAGCTTTCCTGTTTGGCTTACTCAGCAGTCAGTACACAGACATCATAGCTTTCCTGTTTGGCTTACTCTGCAGTACACAGACATCATAGCTTTCCTGTTTGGTTTACTCTGCAGTACACAGACATCATAGCTTTCCTGTTTGGTTTACTCTGCAGTACACAGACATCATAGCTTTCCTGTTTGGTTTACTCTGCAGTACACAGACATCATAGCTTTCCTGTTTGGTTTACTCTGCAGTACACAGACATCATAGCTTTCCTGTTTGGTTTACTCAGCAGTCAGTACACAGACATCATAGCTTTCCTGTTTGGTTTACTCAGCAGTACACAGACATCATAGCTTTCCTGTTTGGTTTACTCAGCAGTCAGTACACACACATCATAGCTTTCCTGTTTGGTTTACTCTGCAGTACACAGATATCATAGCTTTCCTGTTTGGCTTACTCAGCAGTCAGTACACAGACATCATAGCTTTCCTGTTTGGCTTACTCAGCAGTCAGTACACAGACATCATAGCTTTCCTGTTTGGCTTACTCAGCAGTCAGTACACACACATCATAGCTTTCCTGTTTGGTTTACTCTGCAGTACACAGATATCATAGCTTTCCTGTTTGGCTTACTCAGCAGTCAGTACACAGACATCATAGCTTTCCTGTTTGGTTTACTCTGCAGTACACAGACATCATAGCTTTTCTGTTTGGCTTACTCTGCAGTACACAGACATCATAGCTTTCCTGTTTGGTTTACTCTGCAGTACACAGACATCATAGCTTTCCTGTTTGGTTTACTCTGCAGTACACAGACATCATAGCTTTCCTGTTTGGTTTACTCTGCAGTACACAGACATCATAGCTTTCCTGTTTGGCTTACTCTGCAGTACACAGACATCATAGCTTTCCTGTTTGGTTTACTCTGCAGTACACAGACATCATAGCTTTCCTGTTTGGTTTACTCTGCAGTACACAGACATCATAGCTTTCCTGTTTGGTTTACTCTGCAGTACACAGACATCATAGCTTTCCTGTTTGGCTTACTCAGCAGTCAGTACACAGACATCATAGCTTTCCTGTTTGGTTTACTCTGCAGTACACAGACATCCTGTTTGGTTTACTCAGCAGTACACAGACATCATAGCTTTCCTGTTTGGTTTACTCTGCAGTACACAGACATCATAGCTTTCCTGTTTGGTTTACTCTGCAGTACACAGACATCATAGCTTTCCTGTTTGGCTTACTCTGCAGTACACAGACATCATAGCTTTCCTGTTTGGCTTACTCTGCAGTACACAGACATCATAGCTTTCCTGTTTGGCTTACTCTGCAGTACACAGACATCATAGCTTTCCTGTTTGGTTTACTCTGCAGTACACAGACATCATAGCTTTCCTGTTTGGTTTACTCTGCAGTCAGTACACAGACATCATAGCTTTCCTGTTTGGTTTACTCAGCAGTCAGTACACAGACATCATAGCTTTCCTGTTTGGTTTACTCTGCAGTACACAGACATCATAGCTTTCCTGTTTGGCTTACTCTGCAGTACACAGACATCCTGTTTGGTTTACTCAGCAGTACACAGACATCATAGCTTTCCTGTTTGGCTTACTCTGCAGTACACAGACATCATAGCTTTCCTGTTTGGTTTACTCAGCAGTACACAGATATCATAGCTTTCCTGTTTGGTTTACTCTGCAGTACACAAACATCATAGCTTTCCTGTTTGGCTTACTCTGCAGTACACAGACCTCATAGCTTTCCTGTTTGGTTTACTCTGCAGTACACAGACATCATAGCTTTCCTGTTTGGTTTACTCTGCAGTACACAGACATCATAGCTTTCCTGTTTGGTTTACTCTGCAGTACACAGACATCATAGCTTTCCTGTTTGGTTTACTCTGCAGTACACAGACATCATAGCTTTCCTGTTTGGTTTACTCAGCAGTACACAGACATCATAGCTTTCCTGTTTGGTTTACTCAGCAGCAGTACACAGACATCATAGCTTTCCTGTTTGGTTTACTCAGCAGTACACAGACATCATAGCTTTCCTGTTTGGTTTACTCAGCAGTCAGTACACAGACATCATAGCTTTCCTGTTTGGTTTACTCTGCAGTACACAGACCTCATAGCTTTCCTGTTTGGTTTACTCAGCAGTCAGTACACAGACATCATAGCTTTCCTGTTTGGTTTACTCTGCAGTACACAGACCTCATAGCTTTCCTGTTTGGTTTACTCTGCAGTACACAGACATCATAGCTTTCCTGTTTGGTTTACTCAGCAGTACACAGACATCATAGCTTTCCTGTTTGGTTTACTCTGCAGTACACAGACATCATAGCTTTCCTGTTTGGTTTACTCTGCAGTACACAGACATCATAGCTTTCCTGTTTGGTTTACTCAGCAGTACACAGACATCATAGCTTTCCTGTTTGGTTTACTCTGCAGTACACAGACATCATAGCTTTCCTGTTTGGTTTACTCTGCAGTACACAGACATCATAGCTTTCCTGTTTGGTTTACTCAGCAGTACACAGACATCATAGCTTTCCTGTTTGGTTTACTCAGCAGTACACAGACATCATAGCTTTCCTGTTTGGTTTACTCAGCAGTACACAGACATCATAGCTTTCCTGTTTGGCTTACTCAGCAGTACACAGACATCATAGCTTTCCTGTTTGGTTTACTCAGCAGTACACAGACATCATAGCTTTCCTGTTTGGTTTACTCAGCAGTACACAGACATCATAGCTTTCCTGTTTGGTTTACTCAGCAGTACACAGACATCATAGCTTTCCTGTTTGGCTTACTCTGCAGTACACAGACATCATAGCTTTCCTGTTTGGTTTACTCTGCAGTACACAGACATCATAGCTTTCCTGTTTGGTTTACTCAGCAGTACACAGACATCATAGCTTTTCTGTTTGGTTTACTCAGCAGTACACAGACATCATAGCTTTCCTGTTTGGTTTACTCAGCAGTACACAGACATCATAGCTTTTCTGTTTGGCTTACTCTGCAGTACACAGACATCATAGCTTTCCTGTTTGGTTTACTCTGCAGTACACAGACATCATAGCTTTCCTGTTTGGTTTACTCTGCAGTACACAGACATCATAGCTTTCCTGTTTGGTTTACTCTGCAGTACACAGACATCATAGCTTTCCTGTTTGGTTTACTCTGCAGTACACAGACATCATAGCTTTCCTGTTTGGCTTACTCAGCAGTACACAGACATCATAGCTTTCCTGTTTGGTTTACTCAGCAGTACACAGACATCATAGCTTTCCTGTTTGGTTTACTCTGCAGTACACAGACATCATAGCTTTCCTGTTTGGTTTACTCAGCAGTCAGTACACAGACATCATAGCTTTCCTGTTTGGTTTACTCTGCAGTACACAGACATCATAGCTTTCCTGTTTGGTTTACTCTGCAGTACACAGACATCATAGCTTTCCTGTTTGGTTTACTCTGCAGTACACAGACATCCTGTTTGGTTTACTCAGCAGTACACAGACATCATAGCTTTCCTGTTTGGCTTACTCTGCAGTACACAGACCTCATAGCTTTCCTGTTTGGTTTACTCAGCAGTACACAGATATCATAGCTTTCCTGTTTGGTTTACTCTGCAGTACACAAACATCATAGCTTTCCTGTTTGGCTTACTCTGCAGTACACAGACCTCATAGCTTTCCTGTTTGGTTTACTCTGCAGTACACAGACCTCATAGCTTTCCTGTTTGGCTTACTCTGCAGTACACAGACATCATAGCTTTCCTGTTTGGCTTACTCTGCAGTACACAGACATCATAGCTTTCCTGTTTGGCTTACTCAGCAGTACACAGACATCATAGCTTTTCTGTTTGGCTTACTCTGCAGTACACAGACATCATAGCTTTTCTGTTTGGCTTACTCAGCAGTCAGTACACAGACATCATAGCTTTCCTGTTTGGTTTACTCAGCAGTCAGTACACAGACATCATAGCTTTCCTGTTTGGTTTACTCTGCAGTACACAGACATCATAGCTTTCCTGTTTGGTTTACTCTGCAGTACACAGACATCATAGCTTTCCTGTTTGGTTTACTCTGCAGTACACAGACATCATAGCTTTTCTGTTTGGCTTACTCTGCAGTACACAGACATCATAGCTTTTCTGTTTGGCTTACTCTGCAGTCAGTACACAGACATCATAGCTTTCCTGTTTGGTTTACTCAGCAGTCAGTACACAGACATCATAGCTTTCCTGTTTGGTTTACTCTGCAGTACACAGACATCATAGCTTTCCTGTTTGGTTTACTCTGCAGTACACAGACATCATAGCTTTCCTGTTTGGTTTACTCTGCAGTACACAGACATCATAGCTTTCCTGTTTGGTTTACTCTGCAGTACACAGACATCATAGCTTTCCTGTTTGGTTTACTCTGCAGTACACAGACATCCTGTTTGGTTTACTCTGCAGTACACAGACATCCTGTTTGGTTTACTCAGCAGTCAGTACACAAACATCATAGCTTTCCTGTTTGGCTTACTCTGCAGTACACAGACATCATAGCTTTCCTGTTTGGTTTACTCAGCAGTACACAGACATCATAGCTTTTCTGTTTGGCTTACTCTGCAGTACACAGACATCCTGTTTGGTTTACTCAGCAGTCAGTACACAAACATCATAGCTTTCCTGTTTGGCTTACTCTGCAGTACACAGACATCATAGCTTTCCTGTTTGGCTTACTCTGCAGTACACAGACATCATAGCTTTCCTGTTTGGTTTACTCAGCAGTACACAGACATCATAGCTTTCCTGTTTGGTTTACTCTGCAGTACACAAACATCATAGCTTTCCTGTTTGGTTTACTCAGCAGTCAGTACACAAACATCATAGCTTTCCTGTTTGGCTTACTCAGCAGTCAGTACACAGACATCATAGCTTTCCTGTTTGGTTTACTCAGCAGTCAGTACACAAACATCATAGCTTTCCTGTTTGGTTTACTCAGCAGTCAGTACACAAACATCATAGCTTTCCTGTTTGGCTTACTCTGCAGTACACAGACATCCTGTTTGGTTTACTCAGCAGTCAGTACACAAACATCATAGCTTTCCTGTTTGGTTTACTCAGCAGTCAGTACACAAACATCATAGCTTTCCTGTTTGGTTTACTCAGCAGTCAGTACACAAACATCATAGCTTTCCTGTTTGGCTTACTCTGCAGTCAGTACACAGACAGCATAGCTTTCCTGTTTGGTTTACTCTGCAGTACACAGACAGCATAGCTTTCCTGTTTGGTTTACTCAGCAGTCAGTACACAAACATCATAGCTTTCCTGTTTGGCTTACTCTGCAGTACACAGACATCATAGCTTTCCTGTTTGGTTTACTCTGCAGTACACAGACATCATAGCTTTCCTGTTTGGTTTACTCTGCAGTACACAGACATCATAGCTTTCCTGTTTGGTTTACTCTGCAGTACACAGACATCCTGTTTGGTTTACTCTGCAGTACACAGACATCCTGTTTGGTTTACTCTGCAGTACACAGACATCCTGTTTGGTTTACTCTGCAGTACACAGACATCATAGCTTTCCTGTTTGGCTTACTCTGCAGTACACAGACATCATAGCTTTCCTGTTTGGTTTACTCTGCAGTACACAGACATCCTGTTTGGTTTACTCTGCAGTACACAGACATCATAGCTTTCCTGTTTGGCTTACTCTGCAGTACACAGACATCATAGCTTTCCTGTTTGGCTTACTCTGCAGTACACAGACATCATAGCTTTCCTGTTTGGTTTACTCTGCAGTACACAAACATCATAGCTTTCCTGTTTGGCTTACTCTGCAGTACACAAACATCATAGCTTTCCTGTTTGGTTTACTCTGCAGTACACAAACATCATAGCTTTCCTGTTTGGTTTACTCTGCAGTCAGTACACAGACATCATAGCTTTCCTGTTTGGTTTACTCTGCAGTACACAAACATCATAGCTTTCCTGTTTGGTTTACTCTGCAGTACACAGACATCATAGCTTTCCTGTTTTGTTTACTTAGCAGTACACAGATATCATAGCTTTCCTGTTTGGTTTACTCAGCAGTCAGTACACAGACATCATAGCTTTCCTGTTTGGTTTACTCTGCAGTACACAGACCTCATAGCTTTCCTGTTTGGTTTACTCTGCAGTACACAGACATCCTGTTTGGTTTACTCTGCAGTACACAGACATCATAGCTTTCCTGTTTGGTTTACTCTGCAGTACACAGACATCCTGTTTGGTTTACTCTGCAGTACACAGACATCATAGCTTTCCTGTTTGGTTTACTCAGCAGTACACAGACATCATAGCTTTCCTGTTTGGTTTACTCTGCAGTACACAAACATCATAGCTTTCCTGTTTGGTTTACTCTGCAGTACACAGACATCATAGCTTTCCTGTTTGGTTTACTCTGCAGTACACAGACATCATAGCTTTCCTGTTTGGCTTACTCAGCAGTCAGTACACAGACATCATAGCTTTCCTGTTTGGCTTACTCAGCAGTCAGTACACAGACATCATAGCTTTCCTGTTTGGCTTACTCAGCAGTACACAGACATCATAGCTTTCCTGTTTGGTTTACTCAGCAGTCAGTACACAGACATCATAGCTTTCCTGTTTGGTTTACTCAGCAGTCAGTACACAGACATCATAGCTTTCCTGTTTGGTTTACTCTGCAGTACACAGACCTCATAGCTTTCCTGTTTGGTTTACTCTGCAGTACACAGACATCATAGCTTTCCTGTTTGGTTTACTCTGCAGTACACAGACCTCATAGCTTTCCTGTTTGGTTTACTCTGCAGTACACAGACATCATAGCTTTCCTGTTTGGTTTACTCAGCAGTCAGTACACAGGCATCATAGCTTTCCTGTTTGGTTTACTCAGCAGTACACAGACATCATAGCTTTTCTGTTTGGCTTACTCTGCAGTACACAGACATCATAGCTTTCCTGTTTGGTTTACTCTGCAGTACACAGACATCATAGCTTTCCTGTTTGGTTTACTCTGCAGTACACAGACATCATAGCTTTCCTGTTTGGTTTACTCAGCAGTACACAGACATCATAGCTTTCCTGTTTGGTTTACTCTGCAGTACACAGACATCATAGCTTTCCTGTTTGGTTTACTCAGCAGTACACAGACATCATAGCTTTCCTGTTTGGTTTACTCTGCAGTACACAGACATCCTGTTTGGTTTACTCAGCAGTCAGTACACAAACATCATAGCTTTCCTGTTTGGCTTACTCTGCAGTACACAGACATCATAGCTTTCCTGTTTGGCTTACTCTGCAGTACACAGACATCCTGTTTGGTTTACTCAGCAGTCAGTACACAGACATCATAGCTTTCCTGTTTGGCTTACTCTGCAGTACACAGACATCATAGCTTTCCTGTTTGGCTTACTCTGCAGTACACAGACATCATAGCTTTCCTGTTTGGTTTACTCTGCAGTACACAGACATCATAGCTTTCCTGTTTGGCTTACTCTGCAGTACACAGACATCATAGCTTTCCTGTTTGGTTTACTCAGCAGTACACAGACATCATAGCTTTTCTGTTTGGTTTACTCTGCAGTACACAGACATCATAGCTTTCCTGTTTGGTTTACTCAGCAGTCAGTACACAGACATCATAGCTTTCCTGTTTGGTTTACTCTGCAGTACACAAACATCATAGCTTTCCTGTTTGGTTTACTCAGCAGTCAGTACACAGACATCATAGCTTTCCTGTTTGGTTTACTCAGCAGTCAGTACACAGACATCATAGCTTTCCTGTTTGGTTTACTCTGCAGTACACAGACATCATAGCTTTCCTGTTTGGTTTACTCAGCAGTCAGTACACAGACATCATAGCTTTCCTGTTTGGTTTACTCAGCAGTACACAGACATCATAGCTTTCCTGTTTGGTTTACTCTGCAGTACACAAACATCATAGCTTTCCTGTTTGGTTTACTCAGCAGTCAGTACACAGACAGCATAGCTTTCCTGTTTGGTTTACTCTGCAGTACACAAACATCATAGCTTTCCTGTTTGGTTTACTCAGCAGTCAGTACACAAACATCATAGCTTTCCTGTTTGGTTTACTCAGCAGTCAGTACACAAACATCATAGCTTTCCTGTTTGGCTTACTCTGCAGTCAGTACACAGACAGCATAGCTTTCCTGTTTGGTTTACTCTGCAGTACACAGACAGCATAGCTTTCCTGTTTGGTTTACTCAGCAGTCAGTACACAAACATCATAGCTTTCCTGTTTGGCTTACTCTGCAGTCAGTACACAGACAGCATAGCTTTCCTGTTTGGTTTACTCAGCAGTCAGTACACAAACATCATAGCTTTCCTGTTTGGCTTACTCAGCAGTACACAGACATCATAGCTTTCCTGTTTGGTTTACTCAGCAGTCAGTACACAGACATCATAGCTTTCCTGTTTGGCTTACTCAGCAGTCAGTACACAGACATCATAGCTTTCCTGTTTGGTTTACTCAGCAGTCAGTACACAAACATCATAGCTTTCCTGTTTGGTTTACTCTGCAGTACACAGACAGCATAGCTTTCCTGTTTGGTTTACTCAGCAGTCAGTACACAAACATCATAGCTTTCCTGTTTGGCTTACTCTGCAGTACACAGACATCATAGCTTTCCTGTTTGGCTTACTCAGCAGTACACAGACATCATAGCTTTCCTGTTTGGCTTACTCTGCAGTACACAGACATCATAGCTTTCCTGTTTGGCTTACTCTGCAGTCAGTACACAGACATCATAGCTTTCCTGTTTGGCTTACTCTGCAGTCAGTACACAGACATCATAGCTTTCCTGTTTGGCTTACTCTGCAGTCAGTACACAAACATCATAGCTTTCCTGTTTGGCTTACTCTGCAGTACACAGACATCATAGCTTTCCTGTTTGGCTTACTCTGCAGTACACAAACATCATAGCTTTCCTGTTTGGTTTACTCTGCAGTACACAGACATCATAGCTTTCCTGTTTGGCTTACTCAGCAGTCAGTACACAGACATCATAGCTTTCCTGTTTGGTTTACTCTGCAGTACACAAACATCATAGCTTTCCTGTTTGGTTTACTCAGCAGTCAGTACACAGACATCATAGCTTTCCTGTTTGGTTTACTCTGCAGTACACAGACCTCATAGCTTTCCTGTTTGGTTTACTCTGCAGTACACAGACATCATAGCTTTCCTGTTTGGTTTACTCTGCAGTACACAGACCTCATAGCTTTCCTGTTTGGTTTACTCTGCAGTACACATACATCATAGCTTTCCTGTTTGGTTTACTCAGCAGTCAGTACACAGGCATCATAGCTTTCCTGTTTGGTTTACTCAGCAGTACACAGACATCATAGCTTTTCTGTTTGGCTTACTCTGCAGTACACAGACATCATAGCTTTCCTGTTTGGTTTACTCTGCAGTACACAGACCTCATAGCTTTCCTGTTTGGTTTACTCTGCAGTACACAGACATCATAGCTTTCCTGTTTGGTTTACTCAGCAGTACACAGACATCATAGCTTTCCTGTTTGGTTTACTCTGCAGTACACAGACATCATAGCTTTCCTGTTTGGTTTACTCTGCAGTACACAGACATCATAGCTTTCCTGTTTGGTTTACTCAGCAGTACACAGACATCATAGCTTTCCTGTTTGGTTTACTCTGCAGTACACAGACATCATAGCTTTCCTGTTTGGTTTACTCTGCAGTACACAGACATCATAGCTTTCCTGTTTGGTTTACTCAGCAGTCAGTACACAAACATCATAGCTTTCCTGTTTGGTTTACTCTGCAGTACACAGACATCCTGTTTGGTTTACTCTGCAGTACACAGACATCCTGTTTGGTTTACTCAGCAGTCAGTACACAAACATCATAGCTTTCCTGTTTGGTTTACTCTGCAGTACACAGACATCCTGTTTGGTTTACTCTGCAGTACACAGACATCCTGTTTGGTTTACTCAGCAGTCAGTACACAAACATCATAGCTTTCCTGTTTGGCTTACTCTGCAGTACACAGACATCATAGCTTTCCTGTTTGGTTTACTCTGCAGTACACAGACCTCATAGCTTTCCTGTTTGGCTTACTCTGCAGTACACAGACATCATAGCTTTCCTGTTTGGTTTACTCTGCAGTACACAAACATCATAGCTTTCCTGTTTGGTTTACTCAGCAGTCAGTACACAGACAGCATAGCTTTCCTGTTTGGTTTACTCTGCAGTACACAAACATCATAGCTTTCCTGTTTGGTTTACTCAGCAGTCAGTACACAAACATCATAGCTTTCCTGTTTGGTTTACTCAGCAGTCAGTACACAAACATCATAGCTTTCCTGTTTGGTTTACTCAGCAGTCAGTACACAAACATCATAGCTTTCCTGTTTGGTTTACTCAGCAGTCAGTACACAAACATCATAGCTTTCCTGTTTGGTTTACTCTGCAGTACACAAACATCATAGCTTTCCTGTTTGGTTTACTCTGCAGTCAGTACACAGACATCATAGCTTTCCTGTTTGGTTTACTCAGCAGTACACAAACATCATAGCTTTCCTGTTTGGTTTACTCTGCAGTCAGTACACAGACATCATAGCTTTCCTGTTTGGTTTACTCAGCAGTCAGTACACAGACATCATAGCTTTCCTGTTTGGTTTACTCTGCAGTACACAAACATCATAGCTTTCCTGTTTGGTTTACTCTGCAGTACACATACATCATAGCTTTCCTGTTTGGTTTACTCTGCAGTACACAGACATCATAGCTTTCCTGTTTGGTTTACTCTGCAGTCAGTACACAGACATCATAGCTTTCCTGTTTGGTTTACTCTGCAGTCAGTACACAGACATCATAGCTTTCCTGTTTGGTTTACTCTGCAGTCAGTACACAGGCATCATAGCTTTCCTGTTTGGTTTACTCTGCAGTACACAAACATCATAGCTTTCCTGTTTGGTTTACTCAGCAGTCAGTACACAGACATCATAGCTTTCCTGTTTGGTTTACTCTGCAGTACACAAACATCATAGCTTTCCTGTTTGGTTTACTCAGCAGTCAGTACACAGACATCATAGCTTTCCTGTTTGGTTTACTCTGCAGTACACAGACCTCATAGCTTTCCTGTTTGGTTTACTCTGCAGTACACAGACATCATAGCTTTCCTGTTTGGTTTACTCTGCAGTACACAGACCTCATAGCTTTCCTGTTTGGTTTACTCTGCAGTACACATACATCATAGCTTTCCTGTTTGGTTTACTCTGCAGTACACAGACCTCATAGCTTTCCTGTTTGGTTTACTCTGCAGTACACAGACATCCTGTTTGGTTTACTCAGCAGTTCACAGACATCATAGCTTTCCTGTTTGGCTTACTCTGCAGTACACAGACCTCATAGCTTCCCAGTTTGGTTTACTCAGCAGTACACAGATATCATAGCTTTCCTGTTTGGTTTACTCTGCAGTACACAAACATCATAGCTTTCCTGTTTGGCTTACTCTGCAGTACACAGACCTCATAGCTTTCCTGTTTGGTTTACTCAGCAGTACACAAACATCATAGCTTTCCTGTTTGGCTTACTCTGCAGTACACAGACATCATAGCTTTCCTGTTTGGTTTACTCAGCAGTCAGTACACAAACATCATAGCTTTCCTGTTTGGTTTACTCTGCAGTACACAGACATCATAGCTTTCCTGTTTGGTTTACTCTGCAGTACACAGACCTCATAGCTTTCCTGTTTGGTTTACTCTGCAGTACACAGACATCCTGTTTGGTTTACTCTGCAGTACACAAACATCATAGCTTTCCTGTTTGGCTTACTCAGCAGTCAGTACACAGACATCATAGCTTTCCTGTTTGGTTTACTCAGCAGTCAGTACACAAACATCATAGCTTTCCTGTTTGGTTTACTCTGCAGTACACAGACATCATAGCTTTCCTGTTTGGTTTACTCTGCAGTACACAAACATCATAGCTTTCCTGTTTGGTTTACTCTGCAGTACACAGACATCATAGCTTTCCTGTTTTGGTTTACTCAGCAGTCAGTACACAAACATCATAGCTTTCCTGTTTGGTTTACTCTGCAGTACACAGACATCCTGTTTGGTTTACTCAGCAGTACACAGACATCATAGCTTTCCTGTTTGGCTTACTCTGCAGTACACAGACCTCATAGCTTTCCTGTTTGGTTTACTCAGCAGTACACAGATATCATAGCTTTCATGTTTGATTTACTCTGCAGTACACAAACATTATAGCTTTCCTGTTTGGCTTACTCTGCAGTTCACAGACCTCATTGCTTTCCTGTTTGGTTTACTCAGCAGAACACGGATATCATAGCTTTCCTGTTTGGCTTACTCTGCAGTACACAGACATCATAGCTTTCCTGTTTGGCTTACTCTGCAGTACACAGACATCCTGTTTGGTTTACTCAGCAGTACACAGACATCATAGCTTTCCTGTTTGGCTTACTCAGCAGTCAGTACACAGACATCATAGCTTTCCTGTTTGGTTTACTCAGCAGTACACAGACATCATAGCTTTCCTGTTTGGTTTACTCTGCAGTACACAGACATCATAGCTTTCCTGTTTGGTTTACTCTGCAGTACACAGACCTCATAGCTTTCCTGTTTGGTTTACTCAGCAGTCAGTACACAGACATCATAGCTTTCCTGTTTGGTTTACTCAGCAGTACACAGATATCATAGCTTTCCTGTTTGGTTTACTCAGCAGTACACAGATATCATAGCTTTCCTGTTTGGTTTACTCAGCAGTACACAGATATCATAGCTTTCCTGTTTGGTTTACTCAGCAGTACACAGACATCATAGCTTTCCTGTTTGGTTTACTCAGCAGTCAGTACACAGACATCATAGCTTTCCTGTTTGGTTTACTCTGCAGTACACAGACCTCATAGCTTTCCTGTTTGGTTTACTCAGCAGTACACAGACATCATAGTTGTGACACATTACCCTTTTTCTGCCTTTCCTGTTTGATGACTGACTTCCATGAAAACACAGATGTCATAGTCATAATTTTATAAGGTTGAAGGTATATTGGCAGTAGCTGTGGTGAAGGTAGCAGTTGAGGTGGTAATCATAGGCTTGGATGCTACATTAATTTTTTTCATTACAGCTGCTTCAGCTGCTGCTGCCGCTGAAAATTACTGTGGTGATGATGGTGTGTGTGTTTCTGCACACATGCGCTTGTGTGTGTGTGTATGTATGTGTTTCCTTTCCGTACAGTGCATGTGAACTTGTCACCTACAAAGCGCTGACCCCTGTGTGTGGTGGGTGTCTGCAGGAGCAGAGGAGCAGGCCATCACAGCAGAGATGCAGAGGCTGCTGGCCAAGGTGAAGGAGATGCGGGAACAGAGAGAGATGCTGGAGAAACAGCTGCGCCAACAGTTGCAGGGGGATGACATCACCAGCGCCCTCATCTCCCAGGACCAGCCTGACCGAGACGTCAGTGTCCACTGATAAGTCCTGGCTTATTGGGGGCAGCTGTGGTGGTGGTGGTGGTGGTGGTGGTGGTGGTGGTGGTGGTGGTGGTGGTGGTGGTGGTGGTGGTAAAGGTCATGATGATTGTGTTGGTGGTTATGGTGGTGAAGATTGTGGTGATGGCGGTTGTGATGTTGATGGTTGTGGTGGTGGGGATGATAGTGGTGGTGGAGGTTGTGGTGGTGGTGGCGGTAGTGGTGGTGATGGTGGTGGAGGTGGTGATGGAGATGGTGGTGGAAGTGATGAAAGTGGTGATGGTAGTGGTGATGATGATGGTGATGGAGGTGGTGATGGTAGTGGTGATGGTGGAGGTGGTGAAGAAGATGGTGGTGGAGGTGGTAATGGTGATGGTGATAATGGTGGAGAGGTGGTGGTAGTGGTGATGGTGATGAAAGTGGTGATGGTAGTGGTGGTGGTGGAGGTGGTGAAGGAGATGGTGGTGGAGGTGATGGTGGTGATGGTGAAGAGGTGGTAGTAGTGGTGATGGTGATGAAAGTTGTGATGGTAGTAGTGGTGGTGGAGGTGGTGAAGGATATGAAGGAGGAGGTGGTGGTGGTGATGGTAATGATGGTGGAGGTGGTGGAAGTGGTGATGTTGATGAAAGTGGTGATGGTAGTGGTGGTGGTGGTGGTGTCACCAGATGGTAGTGGTGATGACAATGACGGTGATGATGAAAAAATGACAGGTCATAGCAATGCAGGAGATAATGATGTGGCTTCGATATTAGCAATGACAATACTGATGTGGCTTGGATATTAGCAATGACAATAATGATGCCAGAAAAGGAGCAGTATATGGTTGCAAATATTCTCCATGAAACAGTGACTTGTACAAGTTGTAGCACTTGGGAAGAAGTCCTGAGTTGGTGTTATCATTTTTGTCACAGATTTCTGTACTTTTATTCATGAGAAAATGGATTATGTCAGGGAATGAAAATCCTAGCTTGTGTTGCATTTGCACACAGCAACAACAAATCAATATATTAGTCACTGATAAGTAATAAGTAATATGACTGTTTAGAGCATGAACTGAACATATCAGCTGTTCAGACCTGCCAAATGCTACGCTTTAGGCGTAGCATGCTACGCTTTCGACATGCTTGCTACGCTGCTACGCTTGTCCATAAAAACTACGCTTTTCCCGCGTGCTTGAACTTTTGACCGCGATGGAGAATCCCCCCCCCCCCCCCCCCCCGCTTTCACGCCGCCAGTGCAGCTTATCGCGTCGCCTTCACAGCCTTATCTCCCCCCCCCCCCCCCGCTTTCACGCCACCGGGTCAGCTTATCACGCCAACCTCACAGCTTTATCTCTCCCCACCCCCGCTACGCCTATTCCTTCTATGCTACTCCAAATAGCTCTGGATGCTACTCTTTGGCATGATGGTGGGTTGGCAGGTCTGGCTGTATTACATTGACTATGGAGAAACCAATCAACATTGCAATATGATTTATTGTTGCATTTCCTTAGAAATCATTCACTGATCATCACCACTTGATCACCTCAGCTGGAGAGTACCAAATCACATATGGCCACACCTGAGACCGCTGCCTCACACGTCTGTCACTTCTCTCTTGCTTGCAGACTTTCCTCCAGGAGCGACTGAAGATGCACGACTCTGTCATCCAGCTCTCTCACTCGTCTGTCACTTCACTCTTGCTTGCAGGCTCTCTTCCAGGAACGACTGAAGATGCACGACTCTGTCATCCAGCTGATCCACCGCAACCTGGGCGCTCAGGACAACATTCTAAGGGCGCTGACCGAGTGCCACGCCAAGTACGCCCCCCTCCGCAGAGCAGGCCAGGAGTGCTCTGTCAAGTGAGTGCTGCAGCAGTGGAGGTTGGCAGGCAGGCAGGTTGGCAGGCAGGGAGGCAGGTTGGCAGGCAGGGAGGCTGGCAGGCAGGCAGGCAGGTTGGCAGGCAGGCTGGCAGGCAGGTAGGATGGCAGGCAGGCAGGCAGGTTGGCAGGCTGGTTGGCAGGCTTGCTGGCTGGCTGGCTGGCTGGCAGGCAGGCAGGCAGGCAGGCACACACAAACACATACACATGCACACACAGACACACACACGCACAGACAGACACACCCAGACACACACACATACACACACACGCAGACACACACACACATAGACACACACACATAGACACACACACATACAGACACACACACACAGAGACACACACACATACAGACACACACACACAGAGACACACACACATACAGACACACACACACACACACAGAGACAGAAACACCCACACACACACAGACAGAAACACAGAAACACACACACACACACATAGACACACACACATACAAACACACAGACAGAAGCACACATACACACACACGCACATACCAATGGAAATGGGAGGAAAGGGAGGTGGGGGTGAGGACTGACATGCAAACAAAGGAATATGCTGCTTTTGAGAAATATAAAAAAAGGAAAGTGGATCAACTTGAATGGCTAGGACACGTATCAGTGTATTGATGCATGGATGATGGGTGAGTGGATGGATGGATGGGGAGGTGAGTGGGTGCATGGATGGATAGATGAGTAGATGGGGATATAGGTGGATGAATGGGGGAGTAGGGTAGATAAGTGGATGAATGAACAGGCAGATGGAGTTCCTTTTTTCCCAGCAGTGAGAGAGGTATCAGGGACCATGTGTGAATGTGTTCGAACAAGAACAGATAGCTTTGAAGCATTTTTGACTCACATGCGAAGCTAAAGTGAGTCTATGTACTCACCCTTTTCGTCCGTCCGGGCGTCTGTAAAAAACTTTAACGTTGGATTTTTCTCTGAGATTATTAAGTCTATCAACACACAATTTGGCATAATGGTGTAGGATGACAAGGCATGAAAAAACATACATAGTGACTTGGCCTTGCTTCAAGGTCAAGGTCGCAGGGGCCGTAAATGTTGTCTAAAAAACAGCCATTTTTCACAATTTCTCAATTTTCTCTTAAGTTTTTGAGATTGGATACCTGACCTATATATGGAAGATAACTCCTCCAAACTTCATAAGATTGTAGTACACATGTTGTACTTTCATACTAGGTCACCAGTGTCGTCCGTCAGGGCGTCCGGGCGGCCGGGTGTTCTGTCGTCCGTAAAAAACTCTAACGTTGGATTTTTCTAGGAGACTATTAAGTCTATCAACACCCAATTTGGCATGATGGTGTAGGATGACAAGGCGTACAAAAACATACACAGTGACTTGACCTTGCTTTAAGGTCAAGGTCACAGGAGCTCTTTAAAGTTGGATTGTATACATATTTTGAAGTGACCTTGACCCCGAACTATTGAAGATAACTCTTCCAAATTTCATAGCATTGTAGAACACATGTTATACTTTCATACTACGTCACCCGTGTCGGGCGTCTGGGCGTCCGGACGTCCTGCCGTCCGTAAACAACTTTAACGTTGGATTTTTCTCGGAGACTGTTAAGTCTATCAACACCCAATTTGGCATGATGGTGTATGATGACAAGGCATACAAAAACATACATAGTGACTTTTTTCACATTTTCCCAATTTTCTCTGAAGGTTTTGAGATTGGATACCTGAACTATATATGGTATATAGGGCAAAGTAATCCCTATCTTTTGATACCAGATTGATTGACCTTGCTTCAAGGTCAAGGTCACAGGAGGTCTTTAAAGTTGGATTGTATACATATTTTGAAGTGACCTTGACCCTGAACTATGGAAGATAACTCCTCCAAACTTCATAACATTGTAGTACACATGTTATACTTTCATCATGAGACAGATTTGGTCACATATCATCAAGGTCAAGGTCCCTTTGACCCTTATGAAATGTGACCAAATTGGGGTAGTGAACCACTAAAAGTGACCATATCTCATGGTAGAAAGTGCCAATAAGCACCATTGTGCTTCCTATGTCTTGAATTAACAGCTTTGTGTTGCATGACCTTGGATGACCTTGACCTTGACATGTATTTTGGTAGGAAAAATGTGTAAAGCAGTTCTTAGTGTATGATGTCATTGCTAGGTTTAGTTGTTTGACCTTGACCTTGAAGGTCACCTGAAGGTCAAGGTCATGTAAAGGTCAAGGTCAAGCATGTGAGTCGTATGGGCTTTGCTCTTCTTGTTCCTGTCTTGGTTTCCCAATGCTTGTTCCAAATGTTGTAGTTAGGACAACATCAGAACAGTCCAGTGCTTAGCTTTGAAAGGCGTAATAAATGCTATTTGGGAAAATAAATCAGACAAAACATTGTAGTATGCTCGTGTTGCTGCATTTCAGGTTTTGCTAGTGTCATGGCCGGGACATGTAACTCTGCTCCATACATGCAGAGGAAAACTTTAACACCAAGAAATCAGATTATTGAGAGCTGCATGTCCGACATGCTGCAGTCCATTGTGAGTTCACCTTCTCTCTGCAGGCGAGAGGCGATGATCAAAGAGTTGCTGACTTCCTACGAGGTCTACCAGGACTTGCTTGCCAAGTCGCAGAAGGGGCAGGACTACTACCACAAGCTGGAGGAGAACACGCGGCGGCTGCTGGAGCGTTGCCAGGCAGTCTGCAAGCAACACGCTGAGGAAAGGCAGCTCTTCCTGGCCAAGGTGGCCCCTAAAAGTGAGTTTGACTGGTTGCTAAGAATGAGTGTCAAGGTGGCCCCTAAAAGTGAGTTTGACTGGTTGCTAAGAATGAGTGTCAAGGTGGCCCCTAAAAGTGAGTTTGACTGGTTGCTAAGAATGGGTGTCAAGGTGGCCCCTAAAAGTGAGTTTGACTGGTTGCTAAGAATGGGTGTCAGTGATGCCCCTAAAAGTGAGTTTGACTGGTTGGTAAGAATGAGTATCAATGTGGTGAGTTTGACTGGTTGCTAAGAATGAGTGTCAATGTGGTGAGTTTGACTGGTTGGTAAGAATGAGTATCAAGGTGGCCCCTAAACGTGAATTTGACAGGTTGCTAAGAATGGGAGTCAAGGTGGCCCCTAAACGTGAATTTGACAGGTTGCTAAGAATGGGAGTCAAGGTGGCCCCTAAACGTGAGTTTGACTGGTTGGTAAGAATGAGTGTCAATGTGGTGAGTTTGACTGGTTGGTAAGAATGAGTATCAAGGTGGCCCCTAAACGTGAATTTGACAGGTTGCTAAGAATGGGAGTCAAGGTGGCCCCTAAACGTGAGTTTGACTGGATGGTAAGAATGGGAGTCAAGGTGGCCCCTACAAGTGAGTTTGACTGGTTGCTAAGAATGGGTGTCAAGGTGGCCCCCAAAAGTGAGTTTGACTGGTTGGTAAGAATGAGTGTCAAGGTGGCCCCTACAAGTGAGTTTGACTGGTTGGTAAGAATGAGTGTCAAGGTGGCCCCTACAAGTGAGTTTGACTGGTTGGTAAGAATGAGTGTCAATGTGGTGAGTTTGACTGGTTGGTAAGAATGGGTGTCAAGGTGGCCCCTAAAAGTGAGTTTGACTGGTTGGTAAGAATGAGTGTCAAGGTGGCCCCTAAAAGTGAGTTTGACTGGTTGCTAAGAATGAGTGTCAATGTGGTGAGTTTGACTGGTTGGTAAGAATGGGTGTCAAGGTGGCCCCTAAAAGTGAGTTTGACTGGTTGCTAAGAATGGGTGTCAAGGTGGCCCCTAAAAGTGAGTTTGACTGGTTGCTAAGAATGGGTGTCAAGGTGGCCCCTAAAAGTGAGTTTGACTGGTTGCTAAGAATGAGTGTCAAGGTGGCCCCTAAAAGTATGTTGTTGGTAATTTTTTGTGTGGTTCATCATAACTTGGGAAAGATTCTTCCCTTGTTGTTACTTATGGCTTTCATCCATTCTTGTTTTCAGCCCCTCAGCTGGCCCCCTCCCGACCGACAGCACCCAAACCATCAGCTGTGGGTACCCCCACCTCCCCCAGCCCCCAGTCCACCTCTGCCTCCCACCCCCCTATGCCCACTTTTGATGGGCCCAAGCTTAAAGATTACCTCCCCTTCATGAAACCAGCGACCTTTGGCCCCAAGTCAGCCACCCCCCCTCCACAGCCAGCCTCCCCCTCTGTAATGGACCCCCGCATCCTGCAACAGGGAGGGTCCCTGCCTGCCAGTCTTGGGGGGTCACCTGTGCACCCCCACCCCCCTGAGGGAATTCATGGTGCCCATTTTTATGGTGGTCCTCCGTATGACATGAAACGCCCCTCCCCCTCCCCCATCCCCTCAACCCCTCCCACTGCTGCCTCTCCCACTCCCATGGGAGTAGGGGGACCCGAGGTGGGCAGAGCCAGAGGAGGGGGTCCCTGGGGTCCCCAGGACCCTAGAGGGGGGTACAACTCTTCCCCCTCCCCCGACCTGGTGGCGCAGATGCCCCACACCCCCAGTCATGATCCCAGAATGGGCGCCTGGGACCATCAGCACATGATGGCTGTCCTGCCTGACGTCCAACCTTCCTCGCTGCCCAGTGTCCCGCACAGGGATCAATTGCCGAGCTCCCTACCCAGCCACGTGGACAGGGGAAGTTACTCCTCCCTGCCGCACGTTCCAGAGAACGCCCCAGGACACCATGGTTTTGGGGCAGGCATTAGGAGCGAGAGCGGGTTTCCACACCTGCCACAGCTGCCCACTCATAAGGCGCCCTCTGCCTCCCACGCAGGCCATGGAGGGGAGGGACGGCAGCCCTACCACCCACCTCTGCAGCCAGGACAGGGGCCAGGGAGTCAGGTGGGGGGAAACGCTGGGCTCCAGCAAGGCGGCTACCATCCGCAGCATCCGCCACACTCCAGCTACCAAGCCCCAGCTTCCCAACCTGGCTATGCAGCCTCCGCAGCTCAGCATCACCAGGGACTGCCTCCCACCAGTGTCAGTCAGCGAGGAGACAGCATGGTGTCCGTGTCCAGTGTGGAGACGCCCATCATTTCCCCCACAGATGAGACTCACCATCCGGGGCAGTCTCACCAGCACCAGCACATGGATCACAGGTCCCCTAGGGGGGCTTCAGTACCCCTTGACCATGGCACAGGACAGCAGAGAGACACCCCTGAGGGGGGTCAGCAGCAGGGGACAGGCCACACACTGCCAGGCATGCAGGTATGTGTGTGGTGAATAAAGATGGTGATGTGTCAATACAAGTCATGGCAGTCTGCTTTTCCTTCTCTACCTCATTCAGGACACACATTTGATTGTTTGTGCCCTCACAGGTTGCAGCATTTTGCCATAAGTCTGGGTGTGGTTTTCAAAATTCTACGCAGATAATGGTATGCACAGAGGGTTAACCTCACAATCTCTTAGAAAATGCACAGAGGTTTGCCAACCACAGACATTTGGTCCTATTCCTTCATAATGTCCTCATAGGCCTGCTTCTCCTCCTACTTCTTCTCCTCCTTACTTCTTCATCTCATTCATCTCTATATCTGTGCATGGGACCCATTCAGCACCTTAGGATAAGATCAGAGGCACATCCCTTGCGATGATCTATCACAGCAAAGCTAGTCAAAGCAAACAAAAGTTTTTTTCTCCAGTTTTGCAGGGAGTGATCTCTGTAATCACACGCAATGCCCAGTCTGTCATTTCTTGTCATAGTGCTGTCTCCAAAATCAGTTGCTGCCTGCTTTATTTGTCCCAGTCTTGGTAACGACTCCAGTTTCCTCCATCAGCTAGCACGGTAGGTCTGCCTCCTGTCAAGGTGATCATGTTTGATAACGACTCCAGTTTCCTCCATCAGCTAGCATGATAGGTCTGTCTCCTGTCAAGGTGACCATGTTTGATGACGACTCCAGTTTCCTCCATCAGCTAGCACGGTAGGTCTTCCTCCTGTCAAGGTGACCATGTTTGATAACGACTCCAGTTTCCTCCATCAGCTAGCACGGTAGGTCTGCCTCCTGTCAAGGTGACCATGTTTGATAACGACTCCAGTTTCCTCCATCAGCTAGCACGATAGGTCTGCCTCCTGTCAAGGTGACCATGTTTGATAACGACTCCAGTTTCCTCCATCAGCTAGCATGATGGGTCTTCCTCCTGTCAAGGTGACCATGTTTGATAACGACTCCAGTTTCCTCCATCAGCTAGCACGATAGGTCTGCCTCCTGTCAAGGTGACCATGTTTGATAACGACTCCAGTTTCCTCCATCAGCTAGCACGATAGGTCTGCCTCCTGTCAAGGTGACCATGTTTGATAACGACTCCAGTTTCCTCCATCAGCTAGCATGATGGGTCTTCCTCCTGTCAAGGTGACCATGTTTGATAACGACTCCAGTTTCCTCCATCAGCTAGCACGATAGGTCTGCCTCCTGTCAAGGTGACCATGTTTGATAACGACTCCAGTTTCCTCCATCAGCTAGCATGGTAGGTCTTCCTCCTGTCAAGGTGACCATGTTTGATAACGACTCCAGTTTCCTCCATCAGCTAGCACGGTAGGTCTGCCTCCTGGCAAGGTGATCATTTTTTATGGCTGCCGGGGAATGCGACCGAGCTTGTCCTTTTCATGTCACTGGAGTACAACTTCAGTTTGAGAGAGGCTCTCAGTGATGTCAGTGGTGAAGTTGATAAAGAAGTATTTAAACTACATTTTGATGCAGTGCTCACATGAAGCAAACTGTGTCAGAGATTTTGTAAACAGTGGTAATTGAGGCTTCTTTCTCAGTTTGTGTGAAACTCATGAATGACAGAAGCTATCTAGTGGGTGTTGTCATTCTTACAGTCTGTGTACTTCACATGTGGTCTTCATATGTAGGAGCCAAGTTCACCACATTCTTCCCTGTAGAGAATCCTTTCCATTGGCTTTGAATCCTACATTAGAAAATTCACATCTGTGCTGTGTTGCTGCCCATGCATGCATCCATTCCTTTTATTCATCCCAGTCTCAAACCACCCCTGACTATCAGGCCTTGCCACCCCCGCAGGGGGCCTACCAGCAGGGGCACCCTGGACCCTACAGCCAGGGGGGTCCAGCTGGATACTACCAGGGGGATGCCACCTACTCCCCTCCCTCCCAGGGGTACCAGCACCTCCCAGGCCAACCCCCCTCTGGTCAGGCCTACCCCACAGAACAGCCACAGCAGCAGCCACAGCAGCAGAGGCAGCCCAGCTACCAGCCACAGGACGCCTCTGCTGGGTTCTATGGTGCAGGACCTGCTCATCCTGGGCCCAAGGGACCGGGGTCAGGCTTTGGAGCCTCCACGTCACCGCCGAGCTTCCCTGGGTCCTCTGCTCTGCAGGTTGGTGCTCGGCTGTCGTGTCATTTCTGCTCTCCTGGTTTGGTATCAGCTACAACAGTTTTCAGTTGTGCAGGTCACAACTGTGCCTTGTGTGGTATGAAGTGTGTGTTCGTGTGCATGCAAGCTACAGTCAGGATGTCAGTTCCAGGAATATGTGACAATAATCTTTTATTTAATTTTTTGGTTTTTGACTCACATGCGAAGCAAATGCGAGTCTATGTACTCACCCGTGTCGTCCATCCGAGCGTCCGTAAAAAACTTTAACGTTGGATTTTTCTCGGAGACTATTAAATCTATCAACACCCAATTTGGCATGATGGTGTATGATGACAAGGCATCAAAAAACATACATAGTGACTTGATCTAAAAAACAGCCATTTTTCACATTTTCCCAATTTTCTCTGAAGTTTTTGAGATTGGATACCTGACCTATATATGGTGTATAGGGCAAAGTAATCACTATCTTTTGATACCAGTTTGATTGACCTTGCTTCAAGGTCAAGGTCACAGGAGCTCTTCAAAGTTGGATTGTATACATATTTTGAAGTGACCTTGACCCTGAACTTTGGAAGATAACTCTTCCAAACTTCATAACATTGTAGTACACATGTTATAGACCCATCCACATGGCCCACGCAGTTGCTGGGCTTAGCCAATAGCTTGCGCAGAACTAGTCTATTTTTAGCGCAGACTTCTCTTGCTTACACTGGTATCACAAATACGGCACTGTCTGGAACCAGCGTCTCTGTGACTCCATCACGCGTTTTCGCTTCGGTTCTAGCCTATCGCACAACCACAACAAAGTGGTTGTTCACTGCCAGTGGGGCACAAGCTCTGGTGATCAACGATATCCTGATAAAATAATAGGAGGCAAATTGCATCAATTTCCCACGACGCTCATTGTCACGCAGATGCTAGCACCACCTCCACTTCCCAAGCTGTCACCTCCACCGTTGAACCCTCTTGCTCATAGATCTTTATTTCATCTAAATAACATGAGCAGTATTTATTCATACCCCTGTCTATCACAGTCTGAGAAATCTTCTCATTGTCTGGCAAAAATGAGACACAAATGCTGTCCGGAATACAGCGCAACGAGTCAGTCGGCGTTCGCGTGGAAGCCACTTTGCCGCCTGCATGTGATACCACGCAAGCTACAGCGAGAAAGGAGCGTGGCTGTGGACGGGTCAATACTTTCATACTAGGTCACTCGTGACGTCCATCCGAGCATCCGGGCGACCGGGCAGACAAGGCGTTCGGGCATCCTGTAATCCGTAAAAAAAAACTTTAACGTTGGATTTTTCTCGGAGACTATTAAGTCTATCAACACCCAATTTGGCATGATGGTGTAGGATGACAAGGCGTCAAAAAACATACACAGTGACTTGACCTTGCGTCAAGGTCACAGGAACTCTTTAAAGTTGGATTGTATACATATTTTGAAGTGACCTTGACCCTGAACTATGGAAGATAACTCTTCCAAACTTCATATCATTGTAGTACACATGTTATACTTTCATCATGAGACACATTTGGACACATATCATCAAGGTCAAGGTCACTTTGACACTTATGAAATGTGACCAAAATGGGGTAGTGAACCACTAAAAGTGACCATATCTCATGGTAGAAAGTGCCAATAAGCACCATTGTGCTTCCTATGTCTTGAATTAACAACTTTGTGTTGCATGACCTTGGATGACCTTGACCTTGGGTCAAGGTCACATGTATTTTGGTAGGGAAAATGTGTAAAGCAGTTCTTAGTGTATGATGTCATTGGTAGGTTTAGTTGTTTGACCTTGACCTTGAAGGTCATGTAAAGGTCATGTAAAGGTCAAGGTCATGTAAAGGTCGTGTAAAGGTCAAGGTCAAGCATGTGAGTCATATGGGCTTTGCCCTTCTTGTTTCAATTTCAGATGCCTGCAGCAAATAGCATGACAAGCTCCCAGGCAGGCATTGCAGGCCACCGTCCGCCCCCAGCAATTCCAAGTCAGCAAGGAAAACCCCAGGCTTCGCATCAACAGCAGGCTTTTCCCCAGCAGCAGCAGCAAGCTGGGCAGCAAGCATTCAGCCAGCAGCAGCAGCTGCATCCACAAGCCAGTCTGCAGCAAGGCTTTCCACAGCAACCCAACCAGCAGGGGCAGCAGGGCCCCAAGCAGCAGCAGCAGCAGCAGCAGCAGTACCAACAGCAATACCAGCAGCAACAGCCTCAGCAGTATCATGGACAGCATCTGCAGCAGCAGCAGCAGCAGCCACAGCAGCCACAGCCAGGTGGGTGGAGATGTTGAACTTAATCCAGGTCAGAAAGACAGTAGACAACAATCTGTTGAGCACACCAGGTGTCAAATGTTGTGAGGTTGGATTAGATGTGAGGGAATTTTTAATTGCCTCTAGTGCAGCCAAGTGGGTGAAAATGAAGAATGTTGTCCAGGGCAGAAGGAAAGTCAGCGAGCTGTCAAGGACACACCAGATGTTGGGTGACTAAGGTTTGATGAGATAAAGGGGATTTGTAACAAGTTTCCTGGGCAGTGAAGCGCATAATTTTGAACCAAACCAGGACAGAAGGAAAGAAGGCAAGCTGACAATCAGACCAGCTGGTTGCATGATTCTCCAGTTTGGTTGGAAATGAGGGATTTGTAACATGCTTCTGGTGCTACCACATTGGTGGAGAGACAGAAAGACAGAGAGCAAGTTGTTGATCAGATCAGGTGTTGGGCGAAGGTGAAGTTTGATGAGTAACAGGGGCCTTGTTATATAGTTGTAATGCTGCCAGCTGGGGCAAAGATGAAGTTTGATGAGTGACAGGGGCCTTGTAATATAGTTAGTTGTAATGCTGCCAGGTGGGGTGAAGGTGAAGTTTGATGAGTGACAGGGGCCTTGTTATATAGTTGTAATGCTGCCAGCTGGGGTGAAGGTGAGGTTTGATGAGTAACAGGGGCCTTGTTATATAGTTGTAATGCTGCCAGCTGGGGTGAAGGTGAGGTTTGATGAGTGACAGGGGCCTTGTTATATAGTTGTAATGCTGCCAGGTGGGGTGAAGGTGAGGTTTGATGAGTGACAGGGGCCTTGTTATATAGTTGTAATGCTGCCAGGTGGGGTGAAGGTGAGGTTTGATGAGTGACAGGGGCCTTGTTATATAGTTGTAATGCTGCCAGATGTTGGGTGAAGGTGAGGTTTGATGAGTGACAGGGGCCTTGTTATATAGTTGTAATGCTGCCAGGTGGGGTGAAGGTGAGGTTTGATGAGTGTCAGGGGCCTTGTTATATAGTTGTAATGCTGCCAGGTGTTGGGTGAAGATGAAGTTTGATGAGTGACAGGGGCCTTGTTATCTAGTTGTAATGCTGCCAGGTGTTGGGCGAAGGTGAGGTTTGATGAGTGACAGGGGCCTTGTTATATAGTTGTAATGCTGCCAGGTGGGGTGAAGGTGAGGTTTGATGAGTAGCAGGGGTCTTGTTATATAGTTGTAATGCTGCCAGGTGGGATGATTTAAAACAAAATTTAGGAAAGAGAGGAAGAAAAAAACCTTTGTGGTGGAAAGCATGAATTTAATCAGGCCAGTGTTGCATGATTGTGGGGTTTGATAGGAAACAAGGGATTTGTACAGTGTTTCTAGTGGTGCCAGGTGAATGATTTGGAACAAAATCCAGGAAAGAAAATAATGAGAGAAAAAACTTATGCTGAACATGTTGAATTTTTTTTCTTCTCTAATACATGATTAGTCTGTGATGTTTGATAAGAATCTAGGGAATTGTAATGTACATTTACTGTGCTTGATTGCTTTTAAGTTTGCAATGGAAATTTTTTTTCTTTGTGTGTGTGTGTGTGTGTGTGTGAGGGGGGGGGGGGGGGGGGGAGGGAGGGAGACAAAGTATAGGGTACTCCTTAATGTGAGCTCTTTCTTCTTTTTCTTCTTTTGAATGTAAATGTACTGTTTTCTCTTCCTTTTCTGATATTAGAATTATGACAAGGCTTTGACTCAAAGGAGTTGTATAATTTTGTTATTAATCCTTGAAGTTCTTAGATCAAAACTGCTCACACGGAGTGCAAAATAATTGCAGAGATTACTTGCAGATGTACTTGATTCTTGTCAGTGGAAATAACTGTGGCGGATGAGAGACAATGCTGCATGTTTTACTCTGCCTTCACACAGGAGTTTTCCCACAAGCATCCTACCAAGGCGGTCAGGGTGGGGCCCTGCATGGGTATGCAGCTCAGCAGACCCCTGCCTCCATGCCTCACCAGCAGCCTGGGGGTTTCCAGCAGCAACCCCCTCAGGGCCCCACTCAGCCCTATCGGATGCAGCATCTCCCACAGTCATCCTCCTACCAGCTTCCCCAGTTCCAGCAAGCTCCGCCAGCTCAGTCTCCAGGCACCCAGGCTCCAACCACCCAGCATTCCTGGCAGCCCCAGCCCCAGGGCATGAAGACCCCGTCCACCCAGGCTTTCCCGATGCCAGCCACTGGAGCAGCTCAGCAGAACTACGCAGCTGGAAGCTACCAGGCTCAGCAGCCAGCATTGGGCCAGCAGGGATATGGTCTGGGAGGTCCAGCGGGGGCAGTTGGAGGAGCTCAGGGAGTGCCGGTCACGGGGGCAGTGCAAGGTCCCCAAGCGATGGCCGGGGCTCCACAAGATGCTGCGCGACCTGCAGGGCCTCCGGGTCAGGCTGTGCCGGGGCATCAGCAGGCACCAGGCCAACTTGGCCAGAACCTGACACCTAAGGAGCCCAGCAAGACCTTGGCTGCATCTCCAGGGCAGCAGGATGCCAAGAGCCAGCCTGGCTTCCAACAGCAGACAGATGGCAGTGCAGGAGAAGGCATGTTTGGCCTTCCTGAAGGAATGATGCACCCCGCATTCCGGCTTCCACAGGGACGGCAGCAGCAGCAGCAGCAGTGGCAGGGTTACACAGGCTACCAGATGGGATATGGGGCTTTCCCTCAGGGAGCTTCCAGTCAGACCGGTCCTGGAGGGCTTCCCCAGGACTCCGCCCATCAGCTGCAACAGGGGCCAGCATCGCAGGCCTCAGTGGCCTCAAACCAGCAAGGGCAAGGCCAGGGGTTTCCAGGGGCAACAGGCGCATCTGCCAGCCTGCCTCAGCAGAAACCACAGCAGCAGCAGCAGCAGCAGCCATTTGGAGGCCAAGCCTTCCAGCAAGGGGCCGGGGGTCCCACACAGCTGGCAGCCAGCACGGGTGGAGCCCAGAGTGCGCCCAGGGGGCAGAACACTTCAGGAAATGCCATAGTGGGTCCCCCCCCTGTGGCTGTGCAGCCCATGGGGCCCATCCCTCCTGGACCAGGTCTGCAGCCAATGGCAGTGCAGTTCCAGCAGCCCAGCACCCTTGGCAACTTGCAGGCTGGGGTCATGACCCCGCCAGTTCAAAGCCAACCACAGCCAGGAGGAGGCTTGCAGCAGCGACCCCTAGGGACCCAGAGTGGCCCCTATGGAACCCCTGTGGGCATCCTCCCCCCCAACCCCAAGTTAGCTGGGGCCCTTGGGGGTGGGTCCAGGCCTGAGACTCCCACCCAGGTCCCAGGTGGGGGTCAGTACCCCCCTGGGGGGATGTATGGCCAGTATCCCCAGGCACCCCTCCAGGCTCCCCAGGGAGCTGTGCCAGGCCCCTATGGGGCCCCAGGCAGCACACTGCCGCAGCCCCTGCAGCCCATAGCCAACCAGGTGCCACCCCCTGGCCTAACAGCCCAAGCCCCCCAAGGCTGCCCTGCCCCCCAGGGCGTGAGGGCAGCACAGCCCGGCATGGCAGGTGGCCATCTCCAAACACCGCCCCGACAGAGCTCCTCCCTGGATGAAATCCTCTCCTCCAGTCCCACCAGCACCAAGGACACCGCCATCCCCGCCCCCCAGATAGAGCCCAAGGTGTGTGTGTGTGTGTGTGTGTGTGTGTGTGTGTGTGTGTTTGTGTGTGTGTGTGTGTTTGGTGTGTGTGTGTTTGTGTGTATGTTTGTGTGTATGTATGTGTGTGGTGTGTGCGTGTGTGCGAGTGTGTTTGTGTGTGTTTGGTGTGTGTATGGTGTGTGTTTGGTGTGTATTTGGTGTGTGTGATGTGTGTTTGTGTGTGTGTGTTTGGTGTGTGTGTGGCCGTTCCTTCCTTCTTTCCTTCCTTCCTTCCTTCCCTCCCTCCATCATCAGTCCTTTCTTCCTTTTCATCTCAAGTTACTTTTTCTTCCTTCCTTCCTTCCTTCCTTCCTTCCTTCCTTCCTTCCTTCCTTCCTTCCTTCCTTCCTTAGTCCTTTCCCACCTTTTCATCCCATGTTACTTTTTCCCCCCTTTCTTCCTTCATTCCTTCCTTCCCTCCATCATCAGTCCTTTCTTCCTTTTCATCCCAAGTTACTTTTTCACCCCTTCCTTCCTTCCTTCCTTCCTTCCTTCCTTCCTTCCTTCCTTCCTTCCTTCCTTAGTCCTTTCTTCCTTTTCATTCTAAGTTGCTTTTTCTCCCCTTCCTTCTTTCCTTCCTTCCTTCCCTCCATCATCAGTCCTTTCTTCCTTTTCATCCCAAATTACTTTTTCTCCCCTTCCTTCCTTCCTTCATTCCTTCCTTCCTTCCTTAGTCCTTTCTTCCTTTTCATCCCAAGTTGCTTTTTCTCCCCTTCCTTCCTTCCTTCTTTTCTTCCTTCCTTCCTTCCTTAGTCCTTTCTTCCTTTTCATTCCAAGTTACTTTTTTCCCCTTCCCTCCTTCTTTCCTTCCTTCCTTCCTTCCATCATCAGTCCTTTCTTCCTTTTCATCCCAAGTTGCTTTTTCTCCCCTTCCTTTCTTCCTTCTTTCCTTCCTTCCTTCCTTCCTCAGTCCTTCCTTTTCATCCCAAGTTGCTTTTTCTCCCCTTCCTTCCTTCCTTCCTTCCTCAGTCCTTCCTTTTCATTCCAAGTTACTTTTTCTCCCTTCCTTCCTTCTTTCCTTCCTTCTTTCCCTCCATCATCAGTCCTTTCTTCCTTTTCATCCCAAATTACTTTTTCTCCCCTTCCTTCCTTCCTTCCTTCCTTCCTTCCTTCCTTCCTTCCTTCCTTCCTTCCTTCCTTAGTCCTTTCTTCCTTTTCATCCCAAGTTGCTTTTCTCCCCTTCCTTCCTTCCTTCCTTCCTTCCTTCCTTCCTCAGTCTTTCCTTTTCATTCCAAGTTACTTTTTCTCCCCTTCCTTCCTTCTTTCCTTCCTTCCTTCCTTCCTTAGTCCTTTCTTCCTTTTCATCCCAAGTTACTTTTTCTCCCCTTCCTTCCTTCCTTCCTTCTTTCCTTCCTTCCTTCTTTCCTTCCTTCCTTCCTCAGTCCTTTCTTCCTTTTCATTCCAAGTTACTTTTTCTCCCCTTCCTTCCTTCCTTCCTTCCATCATCAGTCCTATCTTCCTTTTCATCCCAAGTTGCTTTTTCTTCCCTTCCTTCCTTCCTTCCTTCCTTCCTTCC
>JAWQFJ010006657.1:0-13904 GCA_034096865.1 Theodoxus fluviatilis | reverse complement strand
TTTCTAATACTTACAGCTTGTTGAAAAATGAAACTAAGGCTATTTTATTGGAATGAATGTTATATGATGAACTCTCCATCACATAAATTGCATGCCAAAATTGTTACTTGATGATGATTGAAGCATTTACAACTGAAAACATTCATGAAGTATCTGTTGCGCTTCATCAACAAGAAAGTGCAGACCTTATGCATCTGCGGAGTACAGGAAAAACATGAGCTGTAGATGCCAGAGCACAGCATAAGACATGCCAGTGCAATCAGTCATCAGGATAATCCTCATAAACTGCTGATGACAGTTATGTGATGGACTGGGAATTACAACTTCCAATTCACTCGGAAACTACCCAGATCATATTCTCCATTGTTTAAAATTCAGCTGTTTATTGATAAGCATGCACAACTGCTCACAAATCTAACTCTATGAATGAGGAAACGGCTCTTACAAAATAAGTACCTACCAAGCTTTCCCATGCAATACATGCTCCATAGCAAAAGTTGCTTTTGTCATTTTTGGATAACTATGATTCCCCCCACTCCCACCCACCCATTTAAAAAAATTAAAAATATTTGAGCAAAAAAGCCTGATAGAAAATGCAAAAAACAGAGAACAATGGCCATATCCATAATCAGATAACATCCATGCCCACACCAGGCTTAAGGTTCCACCCTATTTTGACTGACTGTCACGGCTGTTACTTTTCTTTCCAAACTAGTAATATCAGGCAGTTTTATCTCCCAACAATGCAGTATAAATAAAACTTACTATAACTGACAAGCTTCGTTCAAATTCTATACCAGAAGAATGAAATTCACCACAAAAACTGCCTATTCACTTTGCTCAATTATTTGCAGAAATTTTCCCTCCAAAAAGCATGCAATGTACAAACTATCGCCGCAAACTGCTGAAGCAGTGCATGAGTACTCACCTCACTGCTGTGGCAAAGGGAGGCTGCGCCCAGCTGCTGGCCTGGAGGAATGGAATTGCAGGTCCAGATGAAATGCACTTGAGCTTTCACGTCCTAAATTCTTCCACAGCTTTCACTCAGCACAGCAAGGAAAGTGTGCCGTCACCAAAGCCAACTCTGTGACTGACGTCATTCCAGCTGCATCAGACTCAGACCTCTCTCTCACCAGAAACTCTCTGTGATTGGTTGTGCTTGGTTAGAGGACATGCCCACTAAAACCCAAATAATGGTCATTTTATTTCATGTCATTTTATTTCATTGAAGTGTTATTTTTCCACTTCTTTCCCTGTTTGGTGCTTGTATTCTAAAGCAGCCTGCAGAAATGAAAGCATTCTCTCCCAAGTAAGGAAAATATAATTATTGTTGTTGTTGTTGCTAGAAGTCAGATCAGAGCCTTTGTTCATCTCAAAAGATGATGCACTGGCTAGACCTAAAGCAGTATACCTCCATTATCTTCATGTATCCACAACTGTATTTTGATAGGAAATATTTCCCAGGGTATATGTAGGGGAAAGCAAGGCATTAAGCCTCATGGGGCCCATTCGTGACCACTGATGAAAAAAAACAACATAATTTCAGATTTTGTTATTTGTTTCAATAATAAGTTTCAGCTATTCTGAGTTAGCTTATCTCAAGAAAGACATTTGTTTTGACCCAGTCAGAAAGTAGGTCGATCACAGAGGGATTTTTTTTAACACCACTCTAGTTGCCATGTTGAAAGAAAAAAACAACCTTTGCCTTCTAGATCTCTCTCAATTCTAATTCTGATGTGCACTTCATGATCAACAAAGGAACATGAGAATTACATCAGTGCTTTTGTAAACCACCAAGGCAAGTGCACGTGCATTAATTTCATGATGTTATACATTGTGTATTATGTACTGCATTGGAGAATTTTTTTCAGATAATTGAAGATGAACTGTGGCTTTTTCAGTGACTTTTTTATCCCTCCACAAAAAATGCCCTTGAAGTTTGTGCATTATGGTAAGTTTGTTAGTATTTCAGCACTGACAGTTAAAGCTTCCTGACCTGTTATTAGTCTTGAATGAGAAAGGCAAAGCCCATGAGAGTCAATCAAAATGTGGTGGGGCTTAAAGGCAGCAACAGAGACATGAATGGAGCTGAAGCTGCCACAAAGATTGCTGTACACATCTGCTCTGACATCCACTTTTTGCCTCCAACTGTCCTCTGTTGTGGAGAGTAGCGCATCTTTCTATATGATGCAGGCATGCTAACCAAATATCATACAAGCATTGGCACCAGTAGTTGTCTGTACACACGTACCGAAACCAATGGCTTTCTGTGTACATGCGAAAATGATGCTCCGTAAAACATCACAACTTATGGTGGAAAGCTGCACGAGTGACAGTCAGTCAAGAGTTATCTCCCCTTTGACCACAACACTGCTCCAGGGAGGAAACACGCTCGTGACACAGGAGGCTGGCCTTGACCGCTCTGTCCCTGCAGTCGGCGCCAGCAGCTGTGACCAGAGCTGGATGGCTGCTGCGTCAAATGTAATTTTGCTGATGGTATGAACATTTGAATTGTTTCTTGCATGTCAAGTGCCTAAAGTTTACAGGAAAAGAAATAATTGCAACATGTTGAACATATTTGGAAGTGATTTCCAAGAAAAGGGTTGATCTGCATTAGAAGCCATAAGACTTGCCATAGAGCTCTTTTCAAAGCTGTAGGGGAAAGCGGGGCATTAGGCACCCCCTTTTTATTTTAGAAAATTATTCTGTTTTGTAAAAAGATACATCAAATTAGACAGAGTAAACCAATTGAGGACATCAATATCCAATGAAAAAAAACTACTTTCTTTGGTAACCACAAAACTAAATATTTTTTTTAAATCTATTTCTTTTAGTGAATGTCATGTTCTTGGGGCATTAAGCCGCAGGAGGTCGGGGGCATTAGGCCCCAACCTGAAAGACATATTTTGGTAAGTTTTATCTCATCTAAAACTTAAACTTATAAATGCATTGAATCATACAGGAGGAGATTTTTCTGCAAATGCACAGAAGCAAGGTCCAAAATGACATGATGCAGCCCCGATGCCCTATTGGTAGCCTCTGACAGCTCAGTCAAAGCAACCCAACAAGTTGCATGTGATGCCATTCATCAAAGTGTGTGGTTCCCATTTATTTTCTCTGGTTTGTGTATATACTTGTGGCAGAAACTGCTGTTTTCTTGACATAATGCTACAGAATCAGGTACAGAAAATTGAAGGGCAACAGGCACCAATTAGTATTTTACTGACATTTTCAGGATAAGTGAATGGAGCAGAAAAAAGAAACATGCCAATTTAGAGTAGAGCTGTGTGTGTATTTCATCAGTCCTACTTTAACCATTTTCATTTTAGAAATGAAACGCTAATATGTGGGGCATTAATAGTGAAGTTTGTTTTAAAAAAGAAAAACTTGCTACATTCGCCATCCCACCAGCCTGGAGCTAAGGAAGTGTTAAATGTTTCCACTATGGAAACTACATTCATTCAGAACCTGAGGGTAACCATGGAGAAAACAAAATTCTGGTGAAGAGTTGTCTGTATACTTAGCCTCACTGCTGACAGCACATTTATACCCACCTCTACAAAATTGCAGTGTACAGAACCTCAGTGCATCCCTTTTGCAGAGAACATTTGCTAACGTCGATTATGACTGTGGACTTGGTGCCTTCAGCACTTCAAGTTACTCTCATTGTGGTCAGTGATGCTGTGCGATCTGAGAAAGCAACCCTTTGAAATGTCTTGGTAGGCACTATGGTCACAGGGGCAATCACATTGCACTCCATGCTTCCAGTTTTGCTCAAAGCGCTAAGATGGCAGCTTTTCTGACAAGCCAGGAATTGTACCTCACGACTGCTGCAGTCTTGTCAGAGGGCATCCGACTACCAGGCTGGACAGTGCTCCAGCCAGTACAGCTCCCAGCCTGCATTGTGCCATCTGCACATCTTCCACAGGTGCTTTTCATGCCATGTTCCAGTGAGCAATAGTGATGCATCACTAGAGCAGGCCCCAAAAGCCCTTCAGGCAGGGATGCCAGGATGCGCAGAGCACCGACACTGCAGCCTCCTGTTGCATCCAGCAGTTCCGTCTGTTTGCTAGCTTGTCAAGTTGTGTTTTGACCAATTTGACACGCCAGCACTGTTGACAGAACTGCTAGATACTGGACTACAGAGTGCCACAGCAGTGCATCTGTACAGAACCAAGCAGGCACACTACTTCCAGTGCGGCACCACGGGCAGGGGGAACCAGGCAGGCAGGACATGGCACACAAGCCATGTCTGGTCACTGCTGGACTCAGTCCTTATCCGTCGCCAAGCATGCACACCTCATCCACACTTGCTACAGCAACAAAGCAGACCCATTCTTCAGTGCAATTCTTTATTTATGAAAAACTAAAACAATGACAATTCTCTGGCTTTACATCCCAAAAACAGAAGAAAAAAAAAGAAACTGTCAAAACAATACCTAAATTCAAAGAAACAACAGTTCAGCACACAGGGAGAGGAAGAAGACGAGAAATGCGCATGCCTGGACAGGACCAGTCACTGCGTCTAATACTCTTCGCCTTCGTCTTCCTCTACTTTGTCTGTGGAGTCGACGCCGACCTCCTCATAATCTTTCTCCAGGGCAGCCAGATCCTCACGGGCCTCGGAGAACTCTCCCTCCTCCATGCCCTCACCCACGTACCAGTGGACGAAGGCGCGCTTGGCGTACATCAGGTCAAACTTGTGGTCCAGACGGGCCCAGGCCTCGGCGATGGCGGTGGTGTTGGACAGCATGCAGACTGCACGCTGCACCTTGGCCAGGTCGCCACCAGGCACCACGGTGGGGGGCTGGTAGTTGATGCCCACCTGCAGAAAGAAAGACCAGAGTTGCTGTGGAAGTAACAAGGCTTTCTTGCAGTGCATCCCTATTTTCCTTTCAGCACAACTTGACAGAAGTGAACATTCCTTTTATAGGCCCAATTCCTCTTGAAAAAATAAAACGACATTTTGGTATGCTGCAATTAGACTAGTTACTAATCAGATGGATTAACTTTGTCCAAGGTTTTGCCTTATAACACTATCTCAGTGAAGGGAAGAAATTTGTTAAATGATGCTGCCGGACCAGAAATAAAACTGCTTTTGAAATCAGTGAACTTCTGCTCAGGCTTTCAGACAATGCAAAACGTGTGCACTTGTCAAAATTCCACTTTTTGGGCAAGTTATCTGAAGTTGCTCTTGAAAAACCTCATGCATGCTCTTGTGGAAATGGATACCAAGTGAAGGATTATGATGCAACTGCACAGTAACCAAAGCAAACACACACAACTGCAACATATTTCATTCATTAATAACAGATGGATGGATGGATGGATGGATGGAGTTTAAGGGCCTATCAGCCTTGTAGGCTATATAAGGCCACAACGTTAAAAACACTTCTACCATGGTAATATAACTCTTTACAATAACGGAGAAAAGTACAATTCACTCAACTAGTGATATAGAATCAGTAAAATCTAATCCCACAGCCCAACAGCCAGCAAAGGCAGGGCTCATCAGGTTTCAAGGCCACAACAAACATTCACTGAATCATTAATAACAGACATTAATAACAACTTGCACTGATAGTTTAAAAGGAAAGACTGGACTGTGACGACCGACATTTTGGGCTGTTGGTATTATGCATCAGCTTTTTCAGAAGGGCCAGGGGAATCTAGTCAACAAAGACATCAATTTACACAAGGTAATTTATCCTAAATTATAGTCTTCCTAATTCAGTTTTCAATTCATTCCCTGGTTGATAACCCACCAGCATTTTAGATCACTAGAGACTTCGCCTACTAGCGAAAGTGTTTAGCCCAGTTGACATCATGTGATGGAGGCTTGTGGGATAGACGATCTGCTCCCTGACATATGCTGTTCAAGTGCTTCTAAGACTATTTCGCACAAAACTCATGTTTATTCTATAAAATAACATGTTTGTGTTGAAATGGAAACAAGTTGACATCTGAATGATTTCTGTAAAAAGGAGAAAAAAATAGTACGAGAATGAACTATTTTTCGTGCAATGCTGTACTGGCAGGTTTCACGATAACTGAGCTCTTGGATGTGTGTAAACTTTGTGTTCAAATTACTTGTTTACTGTGTTGATTTTCATTATTTTTTCTGTTGTGCACGCATCAGAGTAATAATTGAAATACAAATTTTAAAATGAAAAAAAAAAAAGTTTGAGCATGTGCTTGCGAGAGCTTTTTTTTTAAAGCGATCGTGTGGATCTTGACAGACGGCATTTACTTTCTGTGTCATGACCTAATTTTGAAGTTTGAGTGCAGACACGAAAACAACACCCAAATTTAATAACAACTGTGTTATTCAATCCAGCTATCATCAATTTAAGTCTCTGAATCAACAAAATAAAAAATAAAAATGAATTAGAACGTTAAAAGCCCCAATGGAAAATTTTCGCCAGTCAGCAGAAGTCGTCTGTCAGAAAAAACGCACGTGCCTTCCCTGCAAAGCAGGCCTTTTTTTACAGATCGGATGCCTTTTTTACGTTGTTATTTTTGCTTGTTGGTGTTATTTCATGGATAATCTGCATCGGAAAGTCGTTATTTCAGCAACAGAATTAAAAAGTCGCAAAAAGGAAGCATTTTCTTCGATCTCTGACCAGCGTCTGTCAGATGACGCAACGATCAGCAGCCTTCAGTTTATTTCGAAAATTTCCAAGTATTTTACCGTACGTGACGAACAAGCACGCGAGATCGTTTGAAAATAAAAGAGAACGAGACACATCGCAGAGAGAAACACGTTTCACCGTTTTTAGTGCCTTTTGGTCGAGTTTTGCTGTATCTGTCAGCAACGATCAACAACCACAACGATCGAAACAGCGACACACGCGAACAGATTGGGCTAGTCCACTATTGCGGCACCCCTCTCGCTCAAGCTATTTTTAGAATGCCGTTGTCTCTCAACCCGCTGCTCAGCAGTTTGGAATGCTCTCGCAGGGGGTGTTGGGTCAAGAGTACTACGCAGGTGCTGAGTACGCTGATTTCACTACCCCTACCTCAAAACAGAGCATCGCAGAAACACGTTTCACCGTTTTTAGTGCCTTTTTGAGTTTTGCTGTACATATGTCA
The DNA here is from genome assembly GCA_034096865.1 of Theodoxus fluviatilis. Taxonomy (NCBI): domain Eukaryota; kingdom Metazoa; phylum Mollusca; class Gastropoda; order Cycloneritida; family Neritidae; genus Theodoxus; species Theodoxus fluviatilis. The sequence continues at coordinate 6,812 of JAWQFJ010006657.1, read as the reverse complement.
GCAACGTTCAACCACCACACGATCAACACAGCGACACACGCTAACAGATTTCCGTCTCTCTCTCTCTTCTCTCTCTCTCTCTCACTCACACACGCATGCACGCACGCACGCACACACACTTTTGGTAAATTAGTTGTAGATGTTTGTTTTTTAAATTTACAATGCAAAAGTGTTGTGGAGACTCTCCAGACTTCATTTGTGTTAAACTCAAAACTTGATTTTTGATGATTTCTTTTACGAAGTAGCAAAGGCTGTGTGCCCCCTTAAAGCTTGCATGTATGCATTTCTGATTGCTTTTCTATGGCCATAAGTTAGGTTGTACTGAAATTGAAAAAATTTGGGATTGTTTTCCTTGAAGCAAGTAACTGCGAGTTTGACCCCGTTTTTGAATTTGGGGGGGGGGGGGGGTCGTTTGAGTCCACCCATGTCATTGTGATTGAGTCAAATATCTATCTGTTATGTGGATATGATTTATAGATGTTTGGTTTTCAATTTTAGAATGATTTCTTTATCTAGTGATGACTCCTGAGGTCTACAGGAAACGGTAAAGACAGAATTATTCTAAATTTAGCGTCATTTATCTGTCAACCATCCTTCTGATCAATGTTGTCACTTTTATTGCAAGTTTACTACTTTTCTTAAGGTGTACATAGTGTATGTTAAAGATGATTGTCATTGGTTGCTTCCAAACAACATTTTGTAGCAGTTATGATGCACTGAAGTTGTAAAAGCATTTTTTGTGGTTTCAGGATATATCGTCTTTGAACATCAATAACTTTGGAAATAAGTATGTTCATATACATTTTTTTACTGTTTTAGGTAGAAATAAAGTTGAACTCTTTGTGCAAACTGTTTTTGGGCCCCTGGTTGACTTTTTATTTTTCATGAATGATTGGGTGTATTGGTAAACTGCAGTATGCAATATCGTGAAACCTGCCTAATGCGAAGAGTCAAGTCTATTACGCATTCATTGCGAACTGTGCCAGAGTCAATAGTGACGAGTTCACAGAATGACCCACCAGTTCCTTCCTAAGATAGCAAAACTTTAATTCTGGAAAAAGATAACCCAAGTACCTTGAAGCCTGTGGGGCACCAGTCCACAAACTGGATGGAGCGCTTGGTCTTGATGGTGGCGATGGCGGCGTTGACGTCCTTGGGCACCACGTCACCGCGGTACAGCATGCAGCAGGCCATGTACTTGCCGTGGCGGGGGTCGCACTTCACCATTTGGTTGGCAGGCTCAAAGACTGCATTGGTGATCTCAGCAACAGACAGCTGCTCGTGGTAGGCCTTCTCAGCAGAGATGACAGGTGCATAAGTGACCAGAGGGAAGTGGATACGAGGGTAGGGCACCAAGTTGGTCTGGAACTCCGTCAGATCCACGTTCAGGGCGCCATCAAAACGCAGGGAGGCAGTGATAGAGCTGACAATCTGGCCAATCAGACGGTTCAGGTTGGTGTAGGTGGGGCGCTCGATGTCCAGGTTGCGGCGGCAGATGTCGTAGATGGCCTCGTTGTCCACCATGAAGGCGCAGTCAGAGTGCTCCAGGGTGGTGTGGGTGGTCAGGATGGAGTTGTAGGGCTCCACCACCGCAGTGGACACCTGGGGTGCAGGGTAGATGGCAAACTCTAGCTTGGACTTCTTGCCGTAGTCAACAGACAGACGCTCCATCAGCAGGGAAGTGAAGCCAGAGCCAGTGCCGCCGCCAAAGCTGTGGAAGATGAGGAAGCCCTGAAGACCGGTGCACTGGTCAGCCAGCTTGCGGATCCTGTCCAGCACTAGGTCCACGATCTCTTTGCCAATGGTGTAGTGGCAACAGTATACCGACCAGCGCGATAGATGCCTCCCCCATTTTGGAAATACTAAGGGCACATTTCACACCTAACTTCAATATAATTCCCTATCTAACCTGAACCTGATCCTCTCTCACTTCACACCCGAAGAACTTAAGCGCTGCTTATCTCCACCTCACAGACTCGCAACCATAGACACACGCAATACCGTTCACAAATCCAAAGACTCAATACCTATATGCGATAAAGGCATGACGAAGAAGTACGACAACGACAGGCGAAAGAAAGATCAAACGCGAAACGCGTAGTTTACGGCCTTCGCCGACATACAGAGACACTTGACTATTTTTCTTCCGACCCCCCGCATCCTCCCCTCACCAATTTCTCCCTTACCTCTAACACTCTCCTCTCCTGAACATCCCCCTCTCCTCCCCCAATATATAGCTCTGTGATCCCTTCCTTTCTTTTTTTCCCCGGCCCCTCCATGTTGGACACTGACCCAAAATACATCTATCTAATTAATTCACTGCGATAGTAAGTAAAAACATTGGAACAGGCCTGCTCCTGTCATCTGGTTTGAGTGGTAAGGGAATATCTTCTGGTATTGATGATGGCTGAAGTGCCATTGTGTATGGGGAGGAGATGTTGGGTAGTTTTTGTGTTTTCTATAAGTGTTTCGGTGGTGGGTTTGGATTTATAATTTGCACACGATCAGGACTTATGTTTTGGTGACAATGATGTTGTCGGAGCCTGCCATGTTTGAGTAGAGTATGAATGCCCCCAGCTTACATATCTGTTGCATGTTGCGCACATGAGTGGCAAATATTGGGGTAATTGAGAATAAAATATCTTATAAATGACATAATAACGACTTATGTGGTGACAAACCCCAGAGCTCTGGTGCGCCAGTTCTTTTTATTGTTACATGTTTTGATGGGCTACGTGATGCTGGCTGAATAATTAACAATCAATGACCATGTACCCAAACAAAAACACTATCGACAAAACAAATAAATTGATTTATGTAATTGTTAGGTTGTAATTAGACTTATTGTGCACACAACTTACATTTGTAGACGATCAGGGTGCGACCACTACACACTAGCTACCCTACACACACACACCTGACAATCACAGCAAAACAAGCGACGAAATTCCCGACACACATATACAAGGCAACAACAATAATATGACAAAACAATGACTACACTAGCAAAACACACAAAACCCGTACATTTTGACACACACACACACTGACAAACAATGTCCACCTTATCTTAAAAAATAACATGTGCATTAAGATCACACAGGGGGATGGACAAATATGATGTGGGGAGGTTGGAAGAATTACATCTTTATCAAAAAATTAAGAAACACAATCAGATGGGAATCGGGATAGGGGTGAGAGAGGAACGACAGAAAGGAGGATTGAAAGGGGAGCATCGGGAGAAGTATGAGAAAGAAAGAGGATGACGGAAAGATGGATGGGAAACATAGATGAGACTGAGATGAGAAGGTCAGTGAAAATGATGAATAAATGTGGAGAACGCACATGTTTATATACCACGTGACATATCAGATTTATCTAACTATGAGCAAAACACACAATACATGACATTTTGCACAGCACTTACATAATTTACAAAGGCAAGATGGCCCCTAGTGACTATCTTGGGTTGAGGGCTTCATTGTCGAAATGCAGACAAATTGTGGATGTTTGGTGTGTGATGAGGGGTGGGACTACACAATACAACCACCACTACGAAAGCAAACACCATGCAACACACACACACTAAGCACGTCGTTGAAAGGGTAGGAGCACAGACAATGAGCACGAACAAAACCCTGGAAGTATGGAATGGCCAAGGCAACATGGGCTACACGTCCCAAATCACAACCACACGCAAAGTATTAAGCGTATGTCTCATTTCTGGAGGCACTATACTTGCGAACTAATTAGAACTACCAACCAAGTATGTCTCTATAGTGCCTCTAAAACACAGGTTGCATTCATGGTTATTTGCATGGCGTTATGAACCACAAACCAATGCATGAGTATTGGCGCGTAGATCAACCGATATGCACGAGCACCACACACAAACACGCTAGCACACCAAGTAGTAAATTATGAAACACAAGCAGTTAGGTGTTATCAATTATTTTCTTTGTTTAGCAAACACACGACAAATATGATGTGCATTGCAGACACTTGTATTCTATGAGCTACAACAAATTTATAAATGCTAAAATGCACCAGCTTTCAGCCACGGAAGCTACAATAATAATAAAACAAGAGCTATGCACACAACAAACATGTCTGCACAATTCAAACACGCAAGCCATATAAACAAAAGAACACGCATGGCAACAAAGCAACAAAAAAGAAATATAAAAGCAAAATCATGCGATCATATGCACCCCAAACACACAAAGAACACACCACACACAAAACATCATACACACAAAACACGAGCAAAACACATGTCCTTAGTTATGCTTAACTACATATACAAACTACAATACACAAAAGAGCACACAATACACACATACCACACAAGTTGCCACACACCCATTTCACACCCCCCACTATGCCCGACAATCCCATCCCTCACCACGTCGTCCCTTGTTTGTTTTTCACACACACACCCTAACACACACCTGTACGACTACCGATGATGCTGAAGGTTGTTTGTTGTGGTTCTTTTACTTCTGCGCTGGGCCTGCATTATTCTTACTGGCTGCCTTGCTATGCTGCTTTCTTTTTGTCTTTCCTGCTGGATGCTCTGATCCCGACCCTCACTACGATGTAGAAGTTTGTACCGCTAGGTGGACATAAGAAGCTAGCCTGTTGCATTTATGGTTTTCTAAGTCAGGCATGAGCATGAGTCTAGGACCATTCCAGTCCACGTAGAGATTCTGAGCCCCACGCCCCCCGCCAGTTTGAAAGTTTTCCGCCAGTGGATTATCCATCCCAGGGCGTTCCCCCCCCTCCACCGCCACCCCCCGCCCCCCCTGCCCGCCAGTGGAAAGAGTGCGTCTACAGCACAGTTTAATAAGTTGATTATAAAAAAATGGTATTTTTCAGTGTTTCGGGTTTTTTTTTATATTATGGTATAGCGACTAGAACCTTACACCCTTTTGTCTGGGGTCAGTTTATATAATCTTGGCTTTATACTGAGAGAAGGATTTTCTGTTCTAAAATATGCTAATTTTTGCTTGTTTTTATTTTTTTTTTCCCTATATGGTAGAGTTTTACCCTTATCCTGTATACCCACCTGGTAGCATTCGAATATGCAGGTACCTGCCAGGAGTAGCGGGGTAGTGCAACAAAAAAGTCGAGGAAGCAAAGTTTGTTCCCTTTATGATCGGACGATTGGGCAAGTTCTCGTGGGTAAGGGACGGTGATCCCAAGGATAGGTCAGGGAGTGGTGAATGCACCAGCATGGGCAAAACAGGCGGTTGGGATGGTTTTATGTTAAGGGGGGTGGTTTGGGGTTGTGACCAAGTCAGCAGAGCCTGCAGTATGGGCCATGTGCAAAGCCCCAGTCTATTCTTGACCCTTTCCTCGCCAGCCGATCACTGGTCAATGCCGCTGAGAAAGGTAACAAGCTTTATGCCTCAATCAGGAAGGGACATTGTTGGGTGGCAAGGTAACTCCGGAGACAAAGTTTTTACTAGCTGGGAACGCTGACTGGTCAGTCTTCTATTCTGAGGAAGAGCTCTTCCGACGCCTCCCCATCTTGACGTGTTTTTGGCCTCGTCTGCTGACCACCCTTGGTAAGAGTGGACCAATGGCAGATTATTGATTCACCAGTCTTCCTGTCAGTGGTAGTCTTCTATAACATGTAGATGAACACAATCGCGCATATATGGTCTCTAGAATCGAGCCTTGCATCTGTTTCATTTCCGAATAATGATTTAGGAATGCGAGTATGTTGGTGAAAAAAGAAATAGTGATTTCACTCAGCAGTTATCACTTAAATCTGCCTTTTTAACCGGCTTTCAACCGCCGTCTCGCGGATCACTTACCACGATCAAACTTATGCAAAGCTCCATCTGTATTATAAACTGTAGAGCACTCTGAGCAAACCTCCACCACAGTGAAGCCATAATTTCTCTTTAGTTTTTTTTTAGAACTTCCAATTCCAAAACAAATCATAGTAACCTCGCATGTCATTGATTGTTTTTGGGGACCAAAGCCCTTAGCCTTCTATAAAATTTTTGTCAGAATCCATTATGAATTTTTAAAAGTTTTTTTTTGCAGAATAATTAAACTAACGCACTTACCAATAACTGAAAAAACGAGAACCTCCTTGTGGTGTACTACATTATTCTTGAGTCATTTTGTGAAGAAGATGAGGAAATTCAAGCTTGAGGGCTATCATCAATGGTTACTGGTTGCCTTAATAACTTCATAGCTACTGTATATCCTAGACTGTAAGTACCCTAAAACTAGAGCGTGACCTACTTGTATTATTTAACATGATTGAAATATGGGTTTTTTCATGTTTTCTTTCATCTTATACCCGTATCAAATGGTACTTTTCGTCCTAGAATGTTTTTGTTAATCCACCTGCAGCAAATTAAATCTTTTGGTCCGAGCTTTGGGGTGTGTGGAACACGTCATGTAATATCTATAGGTTGATGCTCTCTACGTTTTAGGATTTCTACTCCAGTCTAGGATATGACACTACAGTCTTGCAGAAATGAATCCGAAATGAATCTTGGCAAAGTGCTTAAGCCCACTTTGCCTCTCCTCTCAAAGTAAAGCTGTTTACGGTGTGCACAGCAGTGCCTTGGGTTGCAATGCCCCCTTCACCCCCCCCCCCCCCCCTTCGCTCTCTCTCTGTTCTTATCTCTCTCTCTCTCTCTCTCTCTCACCACACACAACACCACAGACACACACACACAACACACACCACACAACACACACCACACCAATACACACACACTCACTCCTCAAACATTCCACACAACAAACTATTAAAAACAGACCACAGAACTTCTTCATCATCATCA